>PVJO010013851.1:28626-50418 GCA_004026905.1 Hystrix cristata | reverse complement strand
ATCTCTGACTGAAGAGTTTATCAGTCCAAAATCTCTCCACAAATATTACAGAATTTACAATAGTATCATAAGGTCTTTGGGTAGAAATCTATTTTGCTGCTATGTAAAATGTTGTCCTTGGACCAAGGAAGATCCACAAGCTGTTTGCGATGGATCCATGACAAGATAAGTACAGACTTTGAGAATAAGCACTTGAATACTTTTATAGCCATTCATATTCCCAACTCATCTCATTGAAACGGCATGGATCTTGTCATCCTTTCCCAGTGAGTCCCATTCAGGGCCAGCTGCCTAACAGTCCTGCACAAAAGATTTCACGAAGGGGACTCTTAGGAGTACTTTGTCAGCTGTGCCACTGTGGTGGACTCATTGTGGTCAACTTGAGCCAGAACGCCCAGCTGGATTGAGTTGGTGTGATTCTGGGCGTAGAGGATCCACCTGAGGATTGTTGCTGATGCAACATAAAGCCAAATGGGAGAAGAAGTTAGTGGGCAGGCTGTTTCCCAGGAGAAACTCTGCTGCGGCTGGTTCTCCTGAAAGGAACTCGGCTGTTCTCATAGAGGAAGGAGCTTGGGGCCTTGCTGTCATCGAGGATGCCTACTGTTGCTTTGGAGGAGCTCTGGTCTTCATCTCTGCTGCGAGCATCATATCCTGGTTCCAGTAAAGATTTCTTCAGCCATCATGTGCAGACACAGACATGCATGGGACAGTGCTGTGGGCTCCCAGCCCTTGATTGGATCTTTCGGGTCTCCAGTGCCTAGACAGACATTCAGCATTCTTCTTGTATTTGGCTTGTGGGTAAATATTGTAACTTATAAATGTTCTGTATTAAATCTGCTCTCTTACAAACCTTTGGCTCTGGAAAGCTAACTAAGACAGCCACCGAAGTGTTTATAAATCTGAGAAAGTATCAAAGTAAGTATGCAACATTGTATTCTTACAATACTCTTAATTTTAATTATCCATGTTTTAAATCTGTCATATCATTACTTATATTAGAGAATTTAAATTTTAACTCCAATTTGCAGATAGAAACAAACTTCACTGAACAATTTTATTAAGAGAAGACGAACCCATTCTGATGGCAACTGTAATGTGAACTAATTAACAATAAACAAGATTCCAAAGAAATAAAAACCAAAATGGTATATGAGTTTTACTATGAAGTATGATCTTTTGTGTAGTAATTTCCTTTTCATTGCCATAATTAATGCTAAAATAACAGTGTGTTATTTGAAGTGATATGTTGGCTAATAAGTCAATGAAACCATTAACTCCTAAAGAGTATTGACTTCCAAATCACAAAAGGTAAACTCAAAACCAAAAGAATGATTTTCAAAAAAGTTTACTGAATTTAAAAGCCACCAAAATCAAAAGTACATGATGAACTTCTTATAAAGTAACACTTTGAATAGCTAAGTCTAAATACCCACATATGTTCACAGAAATATTTAGAGACTCTCATTTAAAAAGTAGATCAACTGCCATTTTCCAGTGACATCATAGAGCAATATTATGCAGGCAACTCAGAAAACAAAGCACACATTACTGTCTGCATCTTAAATATCCCCCAAAGGCTCAAGTGGTAAAGGTTTGATTTCCAGCCTGTGGTGCTACTGGGAGGTGGCCTTAGCACCAGCCTTAGGAAACTTTAGGAAGTGCAGCTGAGTGGAAAGAAGTTGGGTCACTATTGGTGCCTTTGAAGGGGGTACTGAATCCCTTGGCCTTTCTTCTCTCTCTTTTTGCTTCATGATTACCATGAGGGCATCAGCTTTACTCTGCCACAAGCTCCCCACTAAAGATATGCTTTGCCACACATCCAAAAGAAGGGTCCAAGTGACCATGGACTGAAGCCTCTTAATTAGGTGAGTCAAAATAAACCTTTCTTCCTTTTAAGAAGATTTTTTCAGGTATTTTGTCACATGATAGAAAGCTAACTAATATAGAAAAATATTTTTATTGCAATTGGGCAGATACACAAATATTGCTAAAATGTCAATCCCTTTAATACACATTCAATTTGAAATCATGTTCATAAGTTGTCTAAGTTGCATTTTTAATAACACTGACAGCTCATCTACATAACACATCTTAATTCTTTTCATCCATCTTTTCCCCTCCTCTCTTGATCCTCTCCCCTTTTGCAAAATGGGAAATGTCTGTGTCAGTGTCTGACAATGTCCCAATGTCAATGAGAAATGTCAATGTATCTGATTCTTTTTATCTTTTATTTTGCTCTTTATTCATATTTTCTCCATTCTCATATACGAGAAACCAACCATACAATATTTGAGCTTGTGTTTCTGATTTATTTCACTTAACATCACTCTATAAGTGTGCATCCATTTTCCTACAAATGATACAATCATTCTTCATGAAAAAGTAATACTCCATTGTGTACAAATATCATATCTTCTTTACCCATTCATCTGTTGATGGACATATAGGCTCTTTCCAAGACTTAGCTATTACAAGTCATGCTGCTATAAATGGATGTGCATGTATCCCTGTAATATGATGTCTTTAACTCTTGCAGGAACATACCTAGAAGACGAAAAGCTGGGTCAAATGGAATTCCTATTTTTTAGTTTTTTGAGAATTCTCCATACTGATTTCCATAATGGTTGTACTAGTTTTCATTACCACCAACAATGTAGAAGGGATCCTTTTAATCCACAGCGTTGCCAGCATGTATTTTTATTTGATTACTTGGTGATAGCCATTCTTTCTGGAGTAAGATGAAATCTCAGTATTGGTTTAATTTGCGTTTCTCTAGCAGAAAATAATATTGAACATTTTTTCATGTATTTATTGACCTTTTGTACTTCTTCTGAGAAGGGTCTATTCATTTCACTTGCCCATTTTTGACTGACTCTTTGATTTTGGGAGTCCTAATTTCTATGAGTTCTTTATATATTCTAGATATTACTCCTATGTCTGAAGAATACTTAGAAAAAAATTTTCCCATTCTGTAAATTATCTCTTCTCTATGTTGGTTGTTTCCTTTGCTGTGCAGAAGCTTTTTAATTCATTATGATCCCATTTGTTGATTCTTCTTACTATTTCTTGTGCCATTGGTGTTCTGCTCAGAAAGTCCTTGCTTATGCCCATGTCTTCAAGAGTATTACTTGTTTTCTTCCACCAGATTAAATGTTTCTGTTTTAACATTTAGATTTTTGATCTTTTTTTATTTTCATTTAGTGCTGGGTGAGATATAAAAGTCTAGATTCAGTCTTCTGCATATGAATGGCCAGTCTTCTCAGCAACATTTGTTAGAGGCTATCTTTCCTCCAGATATGTCTTTGGCCCCCATGTCAAAAATCAGGTAGCTGAATGTGCCTGGGTGTCTCAGTTACTTTCTCATAGCTAAAACAAAATACCAAATACCAACAAAGTAAGGGAGGAAAGGTTTATTTTAGCTCTCAGTTTGTAGAGGTTTCAGTGAAAAGTGGCCTGGCTCCATGGCAGAGGGGTGTGGCAGAGGAGAAATAGAGGCATGGCAGGTGGGAAGCAATGCACACTCAAGACCAGAGGGATGTGCCCACAGTGACCCACCTCCTCCCACCAGGCTTCAACTCCCAGCATCACATCCAGCTATAAATCTATCAGTGGACTAATCTAATGCCACATACCCATGATCCAGTCACCTCCTAATAGCCCCATCTATGAGTGCACAAGGTTTTGGGGGAACATCATAACACTAGGGTTGTTTCTACATCCTCTATTCTCACTCATTGATCCACATTTCTGCCAATACCATGCTGTTTTTATCACTGTAGCATTGTCATATAGCTTGAAGTCCAGGACAGTGATGCCTTCTGCTTTGTTTTTGTTACCCAGGATCACTTTTGCTATTCTTAGTCCCTTCCGATTCCATATCAACTTTAGCATTGTTTTCTTTAGTTCTTTGAAGAATGCTATTGGCATTTTGATTGAGAGTGCATTAAAACTGTATATCAACTATGGAAATATGGACACTTTGACAATCTTTGTTCTGCCTTTCCAGGAACAGGAGATATCGTTCCATTTTCTGATGTCCTCTTCAATTTCCTTTCTCATAACTGTAGTGCACTTTTCATTATTGAGGTCTTTCACTTCCTTGGTTAGGTTAATTCCTAGGTATTTAATTTTTCTTGATGCTATTGTGAAAAGCATTGTTTTCCTAATTTCTTTCTTGGTGAGCTCATTATCAGTTTGTAGAAACACTACTAATTTTCGTGTGTTGATTTTGTATCCTACTACACTACTGAATTTGGTTATTAATTCCAGGAGTCTTGGTGGAATTTTTTGGATCTTGTCAGATAATGTACAGAAGATCATGTCATTTGCAAATAATGAACATTTGGCTTCTTCCATTGCTGTACATATCCTTTTATTTATTTCTCTTGCCTAATATCTCTGAATATGTTTCAAGAACTATATTGAACAGGAATGGTGATAGTGAACATCTTTGTCTTCTTCCTGATTTTAGAGGGAAAGCTTTCAGCTTTTCTCCATTTAATATGATGTTGGCCATTGGTTTGCCATAAATGGTTTTCATCAGATTGAGATAAGGTCCTTCTATACCTATTTTATTCAGGGTTTTTTTTTTTTTTTAATCATAAAGGGATAGATTTTGTCAAAGTCTTTTTTTCCATTAATCGAGTTGATCATGTGATTTTGTCCTTGTTTTTGTTTATGTGGTGTATTAAATTTATTGATTTGTCTATGTTGAAGTATCCCAGGGTCCCTGGAATGAATCCTACTTGGTCGTGACGTATGATCTTTTTTTTTTTTTTTTTTGGTGCCAGGGATCAAACTTTGGGCCTTGTGCTTGCAAGGCAAGCACTCTAACCACTGAGCTAAATCCCAGCCCTGTATGATCTTTTGCTGCATTCTGTTTTCCAGTATCTTGTTGAGGATTTTTTGCGTCTATTTTCATTAAAGAAATTAGCCTATAGCTCTCTTTTTTGATTGAGTCCTTTTCTGGTTTTGCAATCAAAGTAATGCTGGCTTCCAGGAATAATTTTGGAAGTACTTCTTCACTTTCCATTTCATTAAAGAATTTGAGGAGTATTGGCATTAGATCTTCCTTAAAGTTCTTGCACAATTCAGCTCTGAATCCATAAGGACTGGGTTTTTCTTTGTATTATCATTGTTATTATTATTATTCCTTCAATTTCACTGCTGGTTATTTGATTATTCAGGATTTTTATATCTTCTTGGTTCAGTTTTGGTAATTCATACAGATCTCAGAATCTATCCCATTTGAATACTCCACTTAATTAGAGTACAGGTTCTCAAACTAGTTACTAATAATCTGGATTTTAGCAGTGTCAGTTATGATTTCATTCATTTCATTTATAATCACATTGATTTGGGTCTTTTATTTCATTTATTTGTTTATTTTAATAAGATTATTTTAATTTTTGTCCATTTTTTTATTCTTTCAAAGAACCAGTTCTTCCATTCATTGATTCTTTGTATCATTTGTATCATTTGTATCATTTTTTGTCTCAATTTTATTAATTTCTGCTCTGATGTTTATAATTTGCTTCCTTGTTCTAGCTTTGGATTTGAATTTTTCTTATTTTTCTAGGACCTTAGGTGCATCATTGTTTTTCTGATGTGGATACTCATAGACATAAACTTCCCTCTTAGGAATGCTTTCATTTTGTCCTATAAGTTCTAGTATGTTGTATTGGCAGTATTGTTTGGTTCTAGGAACTGTATAAGTATTTTCCTTGACTTCTTCTCTGACCATTAATTATTCAAGAGGATATTGTTTAATTTCCATGTGTTTGCATAATTTCTGTGTGGTTTTTTTGCCATTGATTTCCAGTTTTTTTACACTATGATATGACAATATGTATGGGATAATTTCAGCTTTTTACATTTGCTTAAGCATGCTTTATGGGCCAGCATGTGGTCTGTTTTGGAGAAAGCCCCATATGCTGCTGAGAAGAATGTGTTTTCTGTTGTTGGGTGGAACACTCCATAGGTGTCTATTAAATCCACTTGTTCAAAACTTTGGTTCAACTCTTAAGACTTCTTTGTTAATTTTTTTTGTCTAATTGATTTATTTGAGACAGTGGGGTATTGAAGTCCTCCAATGCAATTATTACCAAGAGGTATTTATCTGGTCATTTATGTCCAGTAGTGTTTTATGAGGTTGGGCATGCCATGTATATTCATAATTGTTACCTCTTCCTATCAAATTGTTCACTTAACCAATATGTAGTAACCTTCTTCGTCTCTTCTAGTCAGTTTTGGCTTGAAATCCACTTTGTCTGAAAGTAGGATAGCTATCTATATCTGCTGTTTTCTAGGTTCCCATTGCATATTTTTTTTTTATCCTTTGATTTTCAATCAGTGAATTTCTTTTCATGTTAAATGTGTTTCTTCTATACAGCACATTGCTGGGGGTGGTTTCTTGGTCCATTCTGCCAATCTATGTCTTTTGATTGGGATATTGAGATCATTCACATTGAGAGTTATTACTGAAAGGTACTGATTTATTCCTGTCATTGCATTTTCCTGTTGCCGATTTACTTTTTTATTCCTTTTTGTTTAACTGCTCCTCTTGCCTGGTGTATTTATTCTATTAGACTTTTTGGTATTGTTTTTTTCATTCTCTTTTTCTAGGACCTTTTAGGAATTTTTTGGAGTGCTGGTTTGGTGGTCATGAATTTCCTAAGGTGCTCTTTGTTATGGAAATATCTTCTTTTGTATCATTAATCCTTAAAACTACTTTGAGGATATATAAGTCTGGGTTTGAAGTTTGCTTTCTTTTCAGGCTTGAAATACTTCACTCCAAGCTCTCCTGGCCTTTAAAGTTTGTGTTAAGAAATCTGCTGTACTTCTAATGAGTTAGCCTTTATAAGTGATCTGTTGCTTTTCTCTAATAGCTTTGAAGATTCTGTCACTGTGTTGGACTTCTGGCATTTTGACAATGATGTTTCTTTTTTGATGATGTCTATTTGAGATTTTTATATGCCTGATTTACCTATATGCTTAATTCTTTCCCTATATTTGGAAATTTTTCTGCTATCTTTTTTGTGAATAGATTTTATATCACTTTTTGCTGTCTTGTAATTTTTCACTAATTCTAGTTAACCTTAGGTGAGCTTTCTTTGTGTCATCTAGCAAATGTTGGGTTAATTTTTCATGTTCTCTCATTGTTTCTAAGGTATGTCTGAATACTTCATCTCTAACAGCAGCCCTAGTTTCTAGTTCTGACACTCTGTCCTCACACTGGTTGCTTCTGTTGCCCACACATTCAATACAATCTTTAATCTACTGGATTTCTGTTTCGAACCTTTTCACAAACTCTAATTCTTTGCTAATCTGGCCATTCATGTTTTGTATCATTTTGTTTAGCTCAGCTAGCTTTTTATTAGTGCCTTCTGTAAACTTGCTGATCATTTTATTGTGTCCATTTGTTTTTAGCCATATCATCTTTGAGATAATTAAGCATCTTACTGATCTGGGTTTTTTTGTTTTTACCTCCTGTTATCCTTTTGAATAATTAGGTTGTGTGGCTTTTGACTTCCTTCCCTTCATGCCTCATGGATCCACTTTGGGAGATTTGGGAGTTTTCAGAGTCATTTTGTTATCTCGTCTTCTTCAGTTTCTATTGCTTTTGTTTGTTTTGCTTTGCATTGATGTTTGTGGGTGCTTAGCATGGTAAGACTTTGTTGGTGGTTTTGGGATGTCTTTAGTTAGTGCCTGCCTTTCAGTGATACACCCTGGGCATGGCTAGTCATAGACCGTTGCCTCTATCCCGAGATATGACCACCTCCATTAATTTGGGAAGGGAGGATATAGTGTAAATGGCCCAGCACCCAGTTCTCCAGGAATGGACTTGAGTATTGTTGAAAACACAAAGGTAATCCAGATATTGGCATACAAAGAAAACCTATTAATAGCGATGATTTGCCACCCCAGTAATAGCAAGTGAATCAGCAACAATAATGATATCAAATACAAATTGGATATTGATATACTGTAAGAGTTGATAGTGTACTGTACTTAACTATGGGAAAAATTTCCATAAGTATAGTATAAATACTAAGGCAAAAAAAAATTGACATATAGTAAATATCTATTATTTGTGACAAGCATACCTTTACTAACAATTTAAACACTTCAACAGTAAAAACATAGCATTAACTAGCTATCTAAAGATTAACAAAGCTTAATAGTTATACTAGTAAACTTAGGCTAGGAGCAGGATAATGAAAGAAAATTTTGAAAAACTAAGCATGGGAAGATGAGAAGGAAGGGAGAAAAGTGAGATCAAGTATTTTATTGAGGAGTACAAGAAAATTAATAGAATTAGATAAAGGTAACAAAAGAGAACAAACAAGAAAAAGAAGGAAAAGCAAAAAAGAGGGTAAAAAAGACTAAAAAAGAATAAATTAAAAGGAAAAAGAGACAAAGTGATAAAAAAGAAAAAGTAAAATTCTTCACACCCCAAAAATCAGTAAAAAAGAAAGAAAAAAGTGGGGGAAAAATGAGTCCAGAAAAGAGGGGGGAAAGTCCTCTGTATTTTTGAATGATTGTTTTCCTTCCAGAATTTGAAGATTTGGAATTCAGCCAGTCATTTTTTTCTCCCTAGCTTTAAAGCCCATGGGTTTGTGAGGTGCCCCTCTATTCTACAGTCCCTCTGTCCATTTACCCAGGCCAGCTCTCCAAGGGAGGTGTGTAGCAGCTTTCCAAGGGAGGTGTGTCCTTGCTCATGTTGATAGATGATGAAAGTAATCAGACTTCAGATCTGTGCTGGATGTAGGCAGCAAGGCAAGGGTTCAAGCAGCCCATTGCACTTAATCCCACCACTTTAGACCCAGCTGTTCCTGAGAGACACACAACCTTTTTCACCATGGAGGGTGGGGTCCTGTGTCCTTCCTATCCTGAGTTTAAATTTCTCAGAGGGTCTATATCTAGCCTGTACCTTTTCTGTGACTTTTTCCCATGGCTGTCTCTCACCCAGTCATTATGAGAGGATTACACTGGAAATCCTGAAGTGAAATTGTTTTTTACTCGTTCTGAGTTTCTGTCATAATAGTCAAACCCTTCCCAAAATGGCACCTGATTAAACACTCTCTGGCAATCCAACAAGCGCTGCACTGGACTCCTCCAACTGTTGCCTACCACGTAGAAGGAGTCACTTTGGAGTAAAATCTCATGCTGTGTTTCTTTATAATAGCCATGGGCTTTTCTTGAGGCTAGCACTGCTGGTTTAGTCTGTTGTTTCTGCCTGGAGCTGTGACCCTGAGGACTTACCTTGCATCTGCGGAGACAGTTTCTCCTCCTTGAGAGCTGGACTAAGCTTCCAGACTGTTTTGTTCTTTTCTCTGTTGTTGGTCCATTTCTCCAACTTCTCTGTAGTTTCTAATTTTTCCCACCAATTCCTTCTTACTTCCCAGAGAGCTACTTCTTTATTTCTCTTTGCCAAGTTGTTTTCTTCCAAGTATTGATTTCCGGTGTCTCAGAGAGGCTAAATTTTGCTAGTGATTGCTGCTCTGCTATTTTGGTTCTCTAAAAGTTTAATGTTAACTTGAAAGGATAAATTGTTCAAATTTGCTACCAATGGAGGATTAAAAATGACTTAGAAATCCTGTATCACTTGCCTTATTTTGGTAAAATTTACAAATAAGCACTTAAAGTTTATTAAAGTATTTCAAAATTTGTTTTGCCATTCATGTCAAGATATCTATGTGAGATTGCATTCTCTGCTGTTAATATTATTGAACAAAACCTAAAACAATTTCCCCATAAATAGTGTCATTGTCAATCTAATTATACTATATCAATTAACAAGGAAGAAGCATACTTATTATTGCATTTGAAATGTTAAATATTTATATACACAGTGCTCATTAAAATCTGTACATAGACAATACAGGAAATTGTTATTTCACTCATAACTTCATTAATGCTGAGTACAGCAGTGATTATCATAGTATCTTATATGCATACATTAATTAAATAACATAAGCTTTATAAAATCTTCTTTTTCTTATGCTATGTTCATTCTGGTCATGTATACTAAATTTTATGTTTGTAGAATCTGATAGTAAAATTTGACTTGTATTTTGAATGACTTATTCCTTTTATTTTTGTAAAAATGGAGGTATATATATATATACTGTGTCTTACAATCTACAGCTCTGTGGTGGCTTGCATTGGAAAGGATGGTTTGAGAAGCACACCTGGAGTATTTTCCTGCCTTCAGTTTGGACCATTTCTAAGATAACCCTCAATCAGCATTCTACTTTACCTGAAGCACCACTACCCAACCCGCCTTGAGCTCTGGCCTACCTTAGGCACATCACCTATGAAAGCAAACTGAAGTAAATACAGGCCGTGTTTGTGGCTTATAAAGTGCTTTCATTTGTGGCCTGCCGTGTAAATGAGTGCAGGCGGCTGGGAAGGGCAGGGACAAAGGAAGAGCAGGTAACTGTTCCTCAGTTTCAGTCAATGTTTCCAAGCAGGGACATGCCCCAGAGTTGCCAGATCATCATAGCGCTTCAAGAGAAGCTAGAAACCCAAGTACTTACATGGAAATACACTCATTTAAAGGTGTGAAGAAGTCATTATATTTTTACAAACCACATGGCCAGCACATCCATCTGTGGGCCACATTTGACCTTTTGCCACCAGCTGAGATCTACTAGGGCTCTGGATTCTCCTGATAGCCAGAGTGAGGCCAGTGCTTGGAAAGGTTTTCCTTCAGGTTTCATCTGCAGGTAGTTTTCAGCTGTTTCCTACCAGCTTTTTTCCATGGGTAGGAAACAGCTACTGGTGTGACCCAAGTCTACAGGAGCTCTCTGCCTGCCTCCATCTAGCACGACGCCCACCACATTGGGCCTCAGATGCCAACCTGAGCACAAGACTCGCTTCGCATGGAGAACCCACACAGGAAATGTCCAGCAAGTGGACCCTGCATCTTTTGGGTTAATGACCTGAAAAAGATATACGAAGTGTGACCAAATAGTACAGTGAAGGCTTAAATTTTTCAAAAATGATTATTGTAGAACAAGACACATTGCCATTAATCCTCCTCAAAATAGTGCCCCTCACTTCAAACACACTTATCCCATTATTCATGCACTTTCCAAAGCACTGAAAGTCTTCTTAAGTGAGTGTCGATTTGCACTATTGTGGCTGCCTCAATGACCTAAACCTATTCAAAATATTTCCCTTTTACGGTTTTTTTGATTTGGGGGATGAGCCAGAAGTCACATGGTGCCAGAGCCAGTGCACAGGTGATGAAGAACACCCTAATGTTTTTATTTAACAAAAATTGCCATAAACCATTGATCAACACAGCGAGATAATAAAATATGGTTAATATTTAAATTTTAAAATCCACTACAGTAATTCCTCTCAAAATACTCAAACTATTCCCCCCATTGTGAATACACTTATCCCATCGTTTTGGCGAGGTATCTTTTACTTAATCAAATTTCTTTTTAATTTTTTTAATGTAAACACTCACAGTATCTTTCAACCACTCAGTGTAAAAAAAAATGGGTCACAGATAAGAGAGGAAGTGAGGAGGATCTTTCTGAAGGATGCTGGGAGTGAGATTCCCAACCCTACCAGCAGGGAGAAGATAAGGTGTTGCCTTTCCCCACAGTCCTGGTTGGAAGATTGTGTTTCCATCTCACAACTCAGAGAACTGATGTTAGTTCCTGACACTGAGGCCATGGAGGACTAGTGCCTGATTCCTACAAGAGACTGCTAAGTCATGCTGGGCAGCTGGGCAGGCCAAGGGATGCATGTGTTTCCTGCAGACACATACAGCCTCTGTACCCATGGTCACTCTCAGAAATAGGGGAAGACCAACGTGCATTTACTCTCCAGGGATGTCATCTGACTTCACCAGCTGGTGTTTATAAAAAGAGTTTAAAATGCCATATAAGGACTGAAAGGCATTGTTCTTCCACAGGGCTCTCAAGAACAAGATAAACGATAGGATTTCCCTCCCTTGTTTCTGGGCCCTTTCCCAGCCTCTTCTCCTTTTGTGTGCAACATCTACAAACTATAAGGTATCTGCCCTGAGATCCAGAGATGGCCTTTCCCATTGAGCCCCATTATATTTATCTTCTAGGGAAAGAACTTACTTAGGATCTGAATGTCCACAACCAGGGGGGTATCCAGCCAAATCAAGCCCAGGAAAGCACTACCCTCACTATCTAGTGATAGTTTCATTTTAAAAACCACTTTATTCACTGGAGGGAATGGGAGATTTGGAGGAGGGGTACAATTTGCATTCCTTGTGGGACTTTTAGTGCCTGAAACAATGAATTGAGTTTCTGTGCTGGACTCTGCCTTTCCTCTTTCCACCCAGTAGTTCCCAAGTCTGAATCTACTAGATCTCTAGTACGCAATGCTAGCTGAACAATGCAGTCCTCAAGCTAGAAACTAGAACTCTGGTTTCAGGGAGCTAAGCCAGGGTCCAAACCCTCCCTGGCTTTTCATAGCACTTACTGCTTGTGTCATAGGTTTGGCACTTGATTATATTCAATTTAACAGATAATTATATCCCTGCTCTCTTGTGTTTTTCTTGCATTACTTGTAAGTGTTTGGGTTTTTTAAATTTTGGGGGGGTCCCAATAATATCATAAGTCCCTAGACACCTGAGACTACTTTTCACCTTTCACCAGAAATCCACATACTTAGCACAGTGTTAGGCCCAATGCAGACATGCAATAAACACCACTGAGCCCAACAAAGGGAAATTCACCACCAGGTTCACTTGCCAACCTGCCATGCGGTTGAGGAGAAAAGGCAAAACTAACTGTGCTTCCAGCTCACCCTGTCCCTTTCCCAGCTGGAAAGTCATAAATGTCTTTCCTGGGCTCCTGATCAAAAGGGCATACTATTCTAAGGCTTTGGTGTGGGTATGTCATAGGGAAACACCTTCTAATGGAAGCCAGGGTCTGGGTGGGTAGTGACCGTGACTCATTGTCAAGTCTATCTGGGACTTGGAGCAGCTGTACTCTCATATGAAAAGTATTTCTGCTCCTTCCCATACTCAACCACTCTGGGCCACCCCATTGCCTGTTGCATCAGAACTGAGCCCTAAGTCTCACTACTAGGTTGGTCCTGAGACCATCAGAATCCCCAGAGGGTCCATTAGGACAGCAGGATGTTGGGCCCCATCTCACTCTTCATGGATTAGCCCCATTTAAACAAGATCCCAGATGAATCACATATACATTAATGTTTGAGGACCCTCACAGGGGTTGACTTAAGGAGACAGTCTAGTTCTCTAAACTAAAGCTGCAGAATTGTCCAGAATAACCTAGCACCTATCCTGAGCTCCCTCCAAATGCTACTTTCTTCTTCAGGAGAAAGAGAAGCTCCATGAAGCAGCAACAGCCCAAATTATCTCCAGCTCCCAGATAGGCACAGAGCTCAAGAGAAATTAAACTAGGCCGAAAGGCAAGCAGGACGCTCTTAATGTACATGTTGTAATAAGTAAATGTACACGTTGTAATAAGTGAAAACAACTCTGTGCCCTGCTCCATCACTCTGTATGTTGCCACGTAGCTCCACAACATTCTCCTCTCAGTGTAGTGCTGGTCTGACATGCTGAAACAGCCTACAGCTTGTCCAAGGACATACTCTAGGGAAAGTCTAAACTTTCCATTTCTCCAGGCACACCAGCTAACTACTGAAAAGCTATGTGCAGAAGTCACTACAACAGTTCCAGTCTCCTGCTCTGAGCTGCAGATTTGGGCCAAACTATTGCAATCTGCTACTACGTACAGTATGATTTCCCCTCCACTCCTTCCTGGCAAACTCTGTACAAGTCAGGCCCAACTCCAATTCCGCTTTCCCCACAGCATCTCCCTCACCACTGTCAACTACGCTGGGAACAATCTCTAATGTACAGGTGTTTAACAATGCCAGAGACTCTTTTCCGCCAACAGTGTAAATTCCTGGAACGAGAGAGATGAGTTTCTTACATTACGTTTTGCACCAAGTCCCCTCCCCTGAACATACCAGAGACTTATAACCACTCAATATATGAATAACAGTCCTCAGACAGGTGAACTGCATGACTGCCCAGCAATTTCTGTTTCAGAAAAGACCCTGGAGGAGCCAATTCACCTGGGAATTCTCCTAAAAGCCGAGCACCCTCCACACCTAATTATCTCAGCCGAGCTGCAGCCTGGCGTTCGGTCTCCCCTCCAGAGATACCTACAGGCGAATGTGAGAAACACCCGGGTTTCAGAAGTACGTTAAGCGTGCAAGTGGGCTCAGAGACGACCACGGATGAAACAAAGGCACGAGATGTTTGTCCCAAGGGACCAGGCTGTGTAATTCCAACAACTGTCCTCTGACTCTTGGGGAATCCTGAGCTGTTAGTCACGAGAAGAACAATAGAAGAACCAGGCAAAAATAACATGAAAACCTGAGGCTCAGCTTATTCTGTAAAGCAAACCATACTGCCAGCCTTTAATGGGACCATAACTATTCTTTATAGTCATCCCCACCATGGTCTGTAACTGGAAGAGGGTCTGGGAAGCGACTGAACCTTCTCCCGGGGATGTTGCTATAAAGCAAAGAAACGATGCATATGTTATTAGAGCATGCTTTTCACTAGATCAGTGGATGTTCTTCTCACATCCATGATACCTCCACTAAAGTAGATAAGTTAGCAACACGCAGGCCAGATATAAAAATAAAATCACTGAGTAGCAGAGGAAACTGAAGACTGCGAGCAGGAATGGGGAACGTCAAGTGCAATTCTCTGCTGCTATAATAGGCATACTGAAGGTCCAGCCTCTGTCTCGGATCACTGAAGTTTATGGATCCAGGGAACCACACACATTTTCCTCTTGTCAACACTGCCCCGTGTCACACAGTGTACAACCTGCCTGTTATGTGCAGCTGCCCTGAACGTTTGTTTCAAATTATCATTCATTCATTTCAATGACCATAGAAACACACCTGACAAGCTGGTACACTGTGATGTAACTTGGAGCAGGTGTTGAGTCTTGAAACAAGCAAAGTTAAATGTTTCTTTTAAATAAGTCCAAATATGATCTCCCCTACAATAGGGACTTGATAGGGACACTGTAGAGTTGTTAAATCCTCAAAGAATGTGATTTACCATATCCTGAAATAAATGTGAATCTTTTCTTTAAAAAATGAACCAAAAATACTTCCTTCAATTGAAAACAATCCTAAAACGGAATTGCCAAAATTCCACTGGATTGCATGTTCTTGCCACTTACCTCTCTCAAGTCAGAAAAGACCTCCCTTTTGCTGACCTCTAGTACTCTGTTAGACACAGAGGGAGCTCAAGCAGGTACGATGCTCCCGATCTCCCCAAGCACCCACGACCATCATCCTTCTTTACAGCACCGTTCTAGGCATCAGATTATTAAGGCTTATTCGCATTCCTCCACTCATTTCTCCCTGAAAAAAGAAAACTCAAAAGTTGATTTTTTTGCAAGTTTGGGATTCAACAAATGTTCAGAGCCAATACTTGTTGATGTGTCACCGGATTCCTCTGCCTGGCCTGGGAAGCTGCAGCTGTCTTTGAGGTTAGAGGAATGTACATACCAAGGAGCCTGAAGTAGAGGCAAACATGTCAGCTCACAAGAGCAGGTGTTAGAAATCTGTCTTAAAAAGAAAGCGTTAGGAAAAGGGTAGTGAAAGATTTACCACTTTCCTTTTCCCTTTCAAGAGAAGTGAACAGCCATTCATTGTTTAAACGAGAACAAAGACTCCAGAGGATAAAGGTGAAGATAAATATTTGTAGTAATGTGTCATTGCATTTTGTATAACGGCCTGCAGTCTTTGAAATCTGACAAATTTCCTACCTACAGGTTGGTTTGCTCTTCTCTTATTTGCTCTCATGAGGCAGGCAGGTCTCCCTTAAGGTCCTCAGGCACCAAGACAGCTAAGAGATCCAAGGGCCCCGCAGGCATCCTGCCAACATGACCTCAGAAGTGTTTGCACACTGCAGTGGAGACCATAAAATAAGATAGTTTTTGTATTGCTATCGTTTCTGCCAATTAATATTCCAGTATATCCCTTAGGGATGTGGTAAGTGTTGATTCAAGATAAAAAGCGAAGGTAAATATTAGTGTGCTGCACAAAGGTATTACTTTCCACGAGGGCATTGTTTCTGGGCAATGACGACCAGGCCGATCCTATCGGCAGAGATTTTGATTTTCCTGGTCTGGAGCACAGCCTGGGTGGAATTCTTAAACAGCCATGCTAAAGAGACACTGCATGAGAGAATTATCCGCACACTCTGTATTCTATTTGAAGCACAATCAAGGTCAGCCTGATAAACTAAAGGGGGGCATTAAAAGGGCCAAAGGAGAAATAGGGGTGGGTGTATAGAAACGTAAATAGTCAAGAAATGCCAGCGCACACCAAGCTGAAAACTGGTGAAGGAGACAAAGCAGAAAAACGAGAAAATAAAAGGCAAATCACAAGGAAAGCAACGTTGAAAGAGTTTCCCCGAAGGGATGTGGGAGGCCATTATGGAAACAGGACTGATGCATAATTCCAGCTCTACCCTTCAACTCAAGGAAGCTGGATTGACTTAAACAGCACACTCTGCCCAGAGGCTCACGATGCATATCAAGAGATTGTGGACTCCTGTTTACAGGCATTTCCATTCCTTTATACATTCTTTGCTGTGTCTCTATCAGTTACAGAGCCCTGTTTCTTCTCAACATATAACCATCCCCCTTTTCCTGCCTTCTCAGGACACTGATTTAGAGCCGCATGTGAGCCGACGTCTACCAGACTGCAATTGCTAAGACCTCAAATCAAGCCTCTTACAGTTTAACAAGTTTGAACTGATTGACCTGAATAACAATAGAAAAGCTGAAGTTTGATTAGTAGAATTCTGGAAGCCCAGAAAAAATGTTATAGGACAGTGATGGCAAACCTTTTGGAGCTTTCAATGATACAAACAGCCCACTGTGACACATATGCAATAGGTTTGCCACCACCGTTGTAGGAGATGAGGAACCAAACAAGTATGGCAGTTTCGTCAGGTCATTAGACAACTCTGTCTCTGCTCTTCCATGCACCTGAGGTGACAACTGGGAGTGCCTGGCACTCCTACTCAGCTCCAAGCCCCTGAGTGCTGTCCTCAGTACCCCTGGCCTCTGTCGGTCTTTCCCTCTGCTGTGAGGATTTCCACGCTGGCCTGGACACTGTGACCAGTAGCCGTCTTGCCAGATCCTGGGTGAAGGCGTGCAGGGAAGAGGCAAAGTGATTAGAGAGGTCGGAGGAACCACCTGAAGCACAGTCCCGGCTTCCTGATGCTCAGGAGCATCCCTTCCCTCTTCTGCCCCTTCAAACCCAGGCCCTTCTGCACCTCACAAACGCCTCTCTTCATACAGGGCGAGCTGGCTGTGTTCCAGCCACAAGGCGAAGAGTCGAAAGTGATTACCCCGTGTGTTCACCACACCTCCTCACTTCCCATCAAAGAAAGGGCTTTGCTTCCAACTAAGGGAATCTGAGGTTCTAGTAAAGACTTTACAGACTTCAAGCAGCAGTGGAGGGGATAACTTCCCTATGTCCTCACCATCGTGCAGAAACAAGGGTACAAGGGCCAGGACATCTACTGGCTCTACTGTGTGTGTATGTATCAGGATGGCATCAATTATCATTAAGTCATGTATCAAAAAATTAATTTTGATAGACTTGTAGGATCTACGACCAATATCATGATAAGAATATTGGGCTAGACAAGGGATTAGTAATTAGATATTTCTGAGCTAGATAAGGTATTAGTAATTAATGTATTTTGCTGTGAATAATTATGTAGTACTCATGATTTTTTTTTATCTCTATCATTAACTTCCTGTGACACAACAATTATGGATATCGTTAAACATGTTTCATCTCTGAATTGGTTAAAAACAACTCTATACAGGAGCGTTTACTTGAACCAACAGCCTGGTGGTTCTGTTACAGGTTCACAGATCAGAAGGAATACTGTTCCCAGTAACTTCCTCATGCCATGACCATTGAATTTGTCTGCCTTTTGTGTGCTTTGTCAAAATATCTCTCAAGGCAAGATTTCTGACCATGATAAAATGGTAAATCTCTTCAGAAAGCAATTACAAAGTTAGATAAAATTGTCAAAAACAGCCACTTAAGGCTTTGAAAACTAAGAAAAGACCAAAAATAGTTGAGAAGTACTGTACTTGCCCATAAACAACTAATAAATAGATCGAGGGGACTGCAGGCATTGTTGCCTGGACAGTGCCCATCGTCCCTCCAGCTCGTACATCTGAACGAGAGTTTTCCCAGGGCAGAGGAGGCATGAAAACCAGCAACTTCACTGCTGGTGGGACTCACTGTCCAGCGGGACTGTCAATAAAAGTATCAGGACTGGTAGGAAGAAAACAGGGAGCCCCACACGTCTCCTGGCCTGTAGATGCAGCTGAGATTAGCATCAACCAAGCCAACTAGCCAGACACTTGATGAGGAGAGTCTAGAAGAGAAAACACTGCTGACTGGCATGCTGCATACATGCACAAGGGGGAATCCGAAAGGATGGAGGTCAGACTTGAAAACTGCCTGAACTAACTTGCTTCAAATGCACACTCAGATTTAAAAGCAGAAGGCAAAAGGGAAAGTGTGGATGCTTGAGGGGTATGAATGACACCTCATGAGCTGACTACTCCACTGACTGATCACACTTATCGATATAGGGAAGCACAGGAGGGATAAGGGGAAAATAAAAATGGGGAAAACAAAGAAATAATTTCCTGACATCCTGGGGAGACGATTCTTCAGAGTAAGTCCAGGCAACTAAGATAACAATAGCAGTGACATGTTTTCAGTCATATGTGGAATCAAAAATTATTTTTAATTTTAAAAGGAGAAACAGAGAGAGAGAACAGGGTGACTATTACAGCAGAGCAAGGAACCATGAGGGAGGAAGGGGCTAGAGAAGGGCAGGGGGGCAGTGACCAAGAGTGAAAATGATCCAAGTATGCTGTATGCATGTATAAATCTCCCAAAATGAACCTGTATAACTAATACGCACTCATGAGTATTGCAATAACAAAAATACCACAGCCACAACAACCAAATGACAACCTTTGGAAAAAGAAAATCAAAATCCAGAGCTATTGCTGTATTTTCTAAAATAACTGTTTTTCACAAAATATTGTGACACGGGCAAAGAAATACGATAGTATTGAGGCAGGAGATTAGGGCATGGCCGGCTGGCTGAAAGCAAGATGGCACCTGAGCCAGGATGAAAGCCGATCAACAGGATGAGACCTGTGAATCATGACCAGGATGCCTTGGGCAAAACAACTTCCAAGGGATGCATCTGGGAGGACATAAAAGATGACAGCCATTGACTTCATCACCACAGCAATCTTGCCATTATGCTGTACTCCTGTTTTTGCGGTGGTTTGTTCTGCTTGCTGGAATGTATCTCTTCTTGCTCTTCTCTTTTCTTCACTCTTCCCCTTTCTTCCTTTGCTTTAAATAAAAGTTGAGTTTACCTGTTTCTCAGGCACCCCAGACAATCTTTGGGCGAGACAAAAATACCCTGGAATCAACAGACACTATGCCAGCTGGCTACAGCATGGCTTATATTCAGGAATAATAGCAGTCCATAGAAACTATCTTCGAATGGGTCCTAATGTTGGATTTAGCATACGAAGAATGATCTAAAATGAAGCAAAAGGTAAAAATGACTGGTAAGAACTGGGCAGAGCACTACAGGCCCAAGCAAAAATACCACTCTGTCAGCATGCATGTCTTTAAAGCCTCAAAAGGACAGGAATTGGACAGGAAAACTATTTGGAGGAGTAAGTGCCAAATATTATATATGATGACAAATTATTAAGAAAAATACTACCCAAAAAAGAGATGAATGAAATATAGAGGTACATCAATAAAAATAATGGCTGGCTTTCCGGAAGAGACAATGGAATCCTGCTTAAATAAATACAAAAAGGTCTCGCAAGATAGAATTATATATATATATATCCAGTAAAATTCTACATACCCAGTAATGGTATCTGTCAGAACTAAGATGAAATAAAGACACTCTCATAAAAAACTAAAGCTGAGAGAGTCTGTCACCATCAGACCAAGTTTTTCACACCGAATGATTCCAGTCTGAAAGTTGATAACTTAACAAACAAGAAGGTTTAAAAAGTGCCTGAAATAGCAAGTGAATGGGTAAATATATAATACCGTGTTTTTCTAATTTATTTGAAAGGCATATGTTTAAAGTAAAATTAAAAGCCACATGTTGCAGCGGGGGGGGGGGGTTGTAACCTATGTAGGAGCAAATGATGTGAAAGCGGTGGGTTAAGGACAAGGAGGGTAAGTGAAATTGTACTGTTGAGTCTCTCACATCACATACGGAGCAGTCAATGCTACCTGAAGATGGATCTGCTATCTATCTGTATATCTGTCTATCCTCTATCTACATAGTAGTCTCTGAACTACTACTAAAGACTAAAGTGAAAGGGCAAACATAAAAGACCAAAAGAGGATAAAATAAAATACTAAAAGTGTATATATTTGACAAAGGATATATGTATTCAGGCTACATAAGAAACTTCTACAATTAAGCAGGTTAGAAGGGTTTTATTACCCTTGTTGTTTAAAATTTTGTTCTTAGTATTTGCCTGATTTGATTGTTGGCTGTTATTCAGTGCATATATAAATTAAACCATCACTTTTACTTCATATATGTACAATTATTATGTGCCAACCAAAAAAATTATTTTAAGTACAATTATCTTTTTTTAAAAGACAAATAACCCAACAAAATGGGCAAACAATTTGGACGGACATTTCACAAAAGAAGTGAAATTCGTCATCAGGGACGTGCAAATTGAAACCACAATGAGACACCACTAGAATGGGTAAAGTTTCCTACAAATGCCAAACATTACTTATGATCTTACGATTCTTCTCAGTGTTCACCCCAAAGAAATGAAAACACATGCCCACCAAGTAACTTGTACAAGAGTACTCATTCCAGCTTTCTTCATAATAGCCAAAGACTAAAAGCAGCAGATGTCCATTAGCAGGCAAATGGATAAACAAACTGAGATACTTATGCAATGGAATATGACTCAACAAAAAAGTGGGGAGATGAGATACTGACACATGCAAGAACACGTACAAATCTCAAAGGCAATGTGCTACAGGAGGCAGGAAGGCAAGTTACGGATGTATCTATACTGCCTGATTGCGTTTACTGTATGTGAAGCTCAGTAGAAGGCGAACAGGCAAAGTTTATTTGTGGGGATGAGACGAGAACAGAGGTTGACTTTCTAGGGTCTGGGTGGGCGTAAGGGTATTTTCTAGGGTGATGTAAACATCTTGTTTTTTGAAATGTGTAAGTTGGTCAACATTTAAGATTTGTGAATTTTACTGTAATTTCATTTAGGCGATGTAATTTCCTGATTCCTCGATTAAAAAATACCAATGCCTGCATACTGTTCTTTCCTTTCTATCTTATTGATTGTGACTTCCCTTCAAAGTTACCAAAGAGGGAAGTTAGAGATTGGACATCACAACTTCTGCTCAGCTCCCACTCCCTGAACAAGTCTTTCACTTCTAGACTGTGAACATTCCCTGAAATAAGATGATTTCCCAAGCAGAAAAGAAGGCTGGGTTTGTGATCAATCCACCATTAGCTAGCATGTTGGCAGGGGCCTTCTTGAACCTTAGGAAAAAAAGAAGAAAACACACACACACGCACACACACACAAATATATATATATATATATATATATATATATATATATATATATATATATATATATATAT
>PVJO010013851.1:0-28526 GCA_004026905.1 Hystrix cristata | reverse complement strand
TCAGTGGTGGCACATGGGACATAGTGACTGGGAAGAATTTTAAAACTACCAACATCATAATGACTAAGAAATTAATCAATCACCCAAAACTTGAACCTTTGTGAGGGAATTCGCCCAATCTTTGGTTGTCGATCTGCTAAGGACTCAGGGACTAGGCTAGAAGGTACGAAAATGTGGTCACATTTATGATGAAAGGGCCACAGTTTATGCAATTTTCAGAGCAAATTCAAACCTCTGGGTAAGATACTGACAAAAAGAAGTGTGGAGCATCTGAGGTAGTGAAGAGAACAACTGTTTACATCTTTTTAGTCTGAAACCCAGTCTCCATTCCAGGAATAGTTCCCAGCAATAGCTTTCAAAATGCAGTGTTAAAGAAGTTTGACATAGTGGACAAAAACATTTCACCTTTAAAACAAAAGAACTGCAAATGGTTGGGGTAGGGGAAATTAAATACAGCTGGTAAGAATATGGGCTAAAAGTCTAACATATCTAGGTTCAAACTCCAGCTCAGTCCTAGAGTGTGTGATCTTTTGCAAATTACTCAGCCTCCCTGTGTGTTGGTTCCAGATTTGCAAAATTGGGGTAGCAATAACGCTTTCACCAAGATGCTGCTAACATTGAATTTGGTGATACATATAAAATACTTAGCACAACAACTGGTGTATAATAATTTTTCAGTAAATGAAATCCCCCTCCAATTCTCAGAAATGAAAAGATAAGTAATTTAGGGACACAATTGTATCAATATTCCGTTTTGATACAAAGAATATTGTATTCTTTGATACAAAACCTCAAAGAATTTTCTGAAATGACTATCACATGCATATAGTATCCATGTGTTTAGAAGAGAAAAATCAATGAGGGCACATTCTCTGACTCTCTGAAAACCCTGTTGGTCACGATGGTCCCCATTTGAAGGAACTAGTTTGACAAGAGGGAAAGAACACACATTGTCCATGTACCTAGTGGGGCTCATCACTTCCACAGGTTGTCTGGAAACAGAGTGAGTTTCCGTCATCACAAGAGAGTCCTAAGGATCCTTCAGGACACTGTTTTGTTTTATTTCCTGGAGAACAGCTGTGGCAGATTCCAGATCTTTTCACTCCAGCAAGTTCCTATGTGTTTTAATTGTCCTGAAAGAATCTGTGGTAGATCAGGCTCCCCGGGGAACAGACTGAGGCGCTGAGGGTGCTGTGGGAGAGTCACGGAGGTTGCTCTGCCGACCGGGCTGAAGGGACAGGTCTGTGACATACGGGCTACAGAGACCCTGCTACCGCACCGGAAGTGCTGTGGCTGGGATGGCCCTCCAGAGCACGCCTGCCTCGAAGCACACTGACAAGCCACTGGACATGAGTTGCCTCTGGAGAGAGGGAATGACCTTGACCAAGACCATTTCCTGGAGGAGAATCAACTGAGCGCATTCGGCTGCTCCCCTCCCCGCAGCTGGAAGAATGAGTGCCTCCATCTTGCGCTGGAACCTGGTGGGTCACCGCCATTGGCAGGTCACAGTCTCAGAGTCCCTGAACTTCTCCTGAGACCACCAATGACTATCTTGCCATAGCTGTCAATTTGCTTACATACCAAAGTTAACCTAAAGCATCTTTTGTTTTCGTTATTGTTAGTGTTTTTGGCTTTCAGTGATCTCTGGAAGACTTGAACTTCTACTCCCTACACTATGTCTATCTTTTTTCCCACGGATTGTTGGTGCTGTTTAGAATGGCTCAAAATGGAAATCCACCTCTGAGGAGGATGCGTTCCCAGAGGCTGGCAGAATCCCACCTCGCTCCTTCTGGATCGATGTAGAAGACTTCCTGAAGTTGAGAAGCTATGATCTCAGATTCTGGATTTTAAATTAAAGCTCTGTTTGTTGATACAGCTGAGAGTCATTCTGTGTGTGTGCCGGGGGCAGGGGAGTGAATTCACTACCATTATGGGCACAGTATACTCTGTTTCTGAACTGAAACTTAACGAATCCATCTTTCCATATTACTGAAGCTGTGGTCTGATGTGTAACCTTGGAAGCAAGCCTGTGGAGGTGGTTTACAGGATTCTTGAGCTGAGGAAGATCAGAACAGCTTGTCCATCTCTGGTATGCAAGAGTGGTGCCCAAACAGAGAGGTACACAGTTGTTTTGTCCCAGAAAATAGCTGCTTCAGAATTTCTGTGGTCAGATATTTGGGGGAATCACTGATAAAGTGGGGAAAACATAAAGAATAAAGTGAAGAACAAAAAAAAGAGGATTATTTCAGAGAGAGAATAAAGAAAAAAGATATTTCTTCTTCTCTAGTTAGAATGACTAGATAAATTTTAATTCAAATGAAGAATGAGGGAGATGGCATAGAATGATTACTCCCTTTTCACCAAACCTCTGCCCAGTGTGCAAGCTGAGTTTGATGGTGAGATGTGAGGAGGAGGAGGAGGAGGAGGAGGGACAGGAGGAGGACCATGATGATGATGAAGTAAAGAAGGAGAATGTAAAGGAGAAAAACCAACATAAGAAGTAGAGAATTATTGCTTCTTGAGTCTGTGCACTTACCCCAAGATCTTCTCTAATGAAGAAATTCTTATATTTTTCAAACCTCTTGAAAATCTTTGAAGAAATGAAAATGGCAACTTGAAGTTAAAGCATCATCTTTATAGAGAAAAAGTATGGTGACTGGGAGATGATATCGATTTAAGTCACACCTTGGCCACTTAAGAGCTGCTTAGTTTAGGTTCCACTGTTCATCTCTGCAAGCCTTATCTGTGAAATAGAATGCAGAGGGCTGACATAAAAATCAGTAAGTAGGGGTTGGGAATTTAGCTCAGTGGTAGAGAAAGAGCAAGGCCCTGAGTTCGATCCCCAACACCCCATAAAAAAAAATCAGTAAGTAAACATGAATGATTTCCAGTTTCCAGTATATTTAATACTGAGTTTTGTAATAACAATAGTTTTTCTGTGGTTAGTTCTCGTAATCAAGACATAGATAATCCAGATACTTCCATTTTCACTTAGCTTTATTCCATACCACTGGAAAGGACAGTTTAAATGTTTTTATCATTCTGTTGGTGAAGTAATACTTCCTTTCTAAGGCTCTAAGGAACAATTAACTGGTGTACTAAAGTGCTCTTGAAGAACAGATTCAATGTAAAATATATGTATGATTATACACGTAATATATTAGGTAGGAACACACGATCAGAAGCAGAAGAGTCCTGGTGGACATCTGCTGGATCAGAAGGCCATCAAAGTGCTGGACGCTCAATGCAGGAGTCACCAGAGTAAGTCTCTGTCAGAAGGTTGAAGAATCTGCGTTAGGAGGCTGAAGAATCTACATTGGAAGGCAGAAGGAACTGGGGCACCAATGTCCAGAGGCAAAGACAAAGACAAAAAAAAGGGAAACACTTTCTTCTTTATCTTCTTGTTCTGTGCAAGCTGCAAGCCTGTTGGTTGGTGCCACATACACCCAAGGTGGGGCTTCACCCCTCTTTCTGTGGGCTTACGTGCCAGTCATCCATAGACACACCCAGAATTTCCTGATCTGCTAGCGTTCTTACTCAAGCTGACAGACCACAATTAACCATTGCAACTGGCAAGCCTTAAGCTTTAATGAAACAGGCATTTATCAAACTCAAGTTGTCTTTCCATCTTATGCCAATGAAACTCGGCTTCTTCTGCAAGTCTCTATCAGAATTTGTATTAATTTTGAAAAACAAACATTTTAAAGTCCCTAACGATGCCTCTGTGACAATAAACGATTCTATTGTCCACCTAAACTGGCTTTGAACCACCCAAGTTTACAGAACAGTCTTTGTTGCTGTGGCAAGTATGCTTATTTATTGTGACTCCTACGAAACTAGCCATCTGTCAATTTGGGAACTTCAGCTAACAAAAGACTCCACTGCTTATGGCATGAGACAGCTAAACTTTTCTTTAAATTTTATTTTAGTGGTACATTTTAGATATACATAGTGATAACGTTCATCATACGGAATTTGTACCTGTACACAGTATATCTTGCTGCTTCCTTTTTTCCATTCCCCTCCTCTCCCTCCAAATCTTTCTCCCTCCTTATTTACAAATGCTTTGTTACTTTTTTTTTTTTTGCCTCATCCCATTTGCTGGCTTTCAATTTGCCTTTCAGCTGGATGTTTTCCTTCTCTGACTCCGGCCGTCATCTGTAGTAGGGAAGTAGTCACTTCTCGGCTTTCCCAAAGCGGTGGGCACACATTTTCCACCCCCCACCCTGTTTCTCTGCTCAAGTGTTCAGTAATTTTCCCAGGTCTAGAATGTAGCACCCATGTGTTGGCATTGTTAAGTGGTTAATCCAGAAAATTTCTCCATCCTTCTTCTCCCCTTCTCTTGATTCATTTGACATTTTTGGAAGACCTTTAAAGTGACGGTGCCTTCATGAAGATAACATCCAGATGACGAATATACTGAAAAGACAAAGGGGAAAATCTTGCTCACATGGCCCAAGAATGACATCTGGATGCCATAAGGTAAATTTCTTCTTTGCTGGTGAAATGTCTCTGGATTTTCTGTTCCAGAAGCATAAAGCAAGAGATGCTCTTAAAAGCCACTCCCACTCCAGAGTGACTCTGCTTTGCCTGGGTCTGTGCCTCACCTGTGTTTTAAGTGAAATGGTAACAAGAATGGAAGGTCTGGCTTCCCACTGCTGAAAATTCAGAGTCCAAATAATTCATGGTCACTATTAATCACAAAAGGGTGCTTCCTTCCATGTGGAATAGGTTCTAAGAAATTTTGTTTTTCATTTTCAAGTTCTATGAATTATACTCAGAATGAAAGAAAAAGAAACATCTGAGATTCCAAGTAATCTGAAAAATACATTTACATGACAGGATAAAGACTGACTGAAGCCTTTTCCCCTCCAGAGCTCTGTTCAATTTAGGTCAGTGCTCAGGTCTGTTCACATCTGAGGCTTCCAAGGTGTCATCTCGAGACAGCTCTTTGCATCTGACTTTGCACTTAAAAGATGACTTGGTGCATATCAGTAGGTTTTGCTGTTAGGTCGGGTCTGATGAGGGCACCCTTGGAGTTATTCCCTTTACACCTGACACCCACTGGAAACCAGCCTTCTTGAATAGCAAGCCTTCTCATGCTCCTGTGCTAACGTTTGCACCATTGCTTGGCTTGAAATGTTCCTCTTCCTCTAATTCTCAGCATCTTGAAATACTTCAGATCCTCCTGAAATACCACCTCCTTTTTAGGACTCTCCCTCACTCCCCACAATTAAAATAACTGTCCCTGCTTTTGCATTCTAAGCATTTTCCCTCTATTTTGCAACCATGTATCTTTTTATAGTTGTTAATTTCATATCTGTGTTTTCTTCTTCCAGCAGAAATTCATAAGTGCTCCTAAATATTCAGATAAGTAGGAAAGATTGAAGTAAGACTGTTTTTGAAATATATATTTTCATTCTGATATTGAAGTATTTTTTTTTCAAGATAAACACACGCACTTCTGACCCAGCAGAATTTTTCAGGGAAACATTTTTTCAATGTCTCCTAACCTTATTTTGTTCTCATACTGTAACGAGGACATTGCAAAGACCAAAAATAAAGACTTCCTGTTTTTGAAGTGTGCCACAGCTCAAGTAACCAAACAGGGATTCCTGTCCTGGGGCCATTACAGTGCAGAGTGTCCCACTGTGAACCCACGCCCCGCGTGCTGAGCAAAGTCTTACCCCCAAAACCACTTCTTCGTGATCAGAACAGACTCCAGTGCAACCTGCAGAAATAGCACACGGAGGATAAATACCACAGAAACTCGCTGAGCAATTTGTCGTATCATGAACCTCAAAAAATATACGGATACGTGAAACACAGAGTAGAAGAAGGAGCAGAGACTTACCATGATTCTTATTCTTTCCACAGCTTTTGTCAAACAGACAAATGAGTGATTTGTATCCCTAAAAGTAAAGATGAAGACAAAGAATTGATTGAATCATGAGACGTATGAGCCTTCTCTGTGTGTTACTGACCCTATGCTTAAAGGTGAAGGGTCAATCTAGACTACTGCACCAGGGCAGAAAACCAAACTTGAGATGCACAAATTTGCTTGGACTTTCCTAGAGACAAGGCACATTATTTATCTGACAAGAATTTTACCAACCTAGTTTTCTTCCCATTTGAATATTTTCTTGGAGAGAGAAAGAAGGAAGGGAAAAAGAAAAGAAAAGAAAAAGAGGAAAAAATGGAAAAATGTAAATCAAGCTGTTGTAAATAAGGAGGAGGAGTTGAAGGGAGAGGGGGGAAAGGGGGGAACCAAGATATATCAGGTACCAGTACAAATTAACTATGATGAATGTGATCTTTATGTATATCTACAATGTACAATAAATTTTCATGCTTAAAAAAATTTAAAAAAAAAGAATTTTACCAATGTGGAAAAAATAGTTACAGCTCACATGGATTTAGCTCAACTTTAAATTCCCATGAGCCTGTCTTCTAGAGAGAAATGACCAGGTGACCCACTTGGTAGCAGTGAGGTCATTTTAGGAATCTGTTTCCCAGTCCCGCCCACACCCACCCATTTCCAAGGACAACTAAAGAAAGACAAAGAAAGAGTCTATTCTTAAGTCTATTCAGGAAATACCATAATGTAATGCAATGTTTAGAATTACATAAACACTTGTCATAGGTAGCCCTAGGCAGAGACTTGTTGTAAAGGCACAAGAGACAGAATCCTTTGTTACCATCCAGCAGAGGCTGCCTCCTGAACCAGACAAGGAAGATAGCCAGGAGGTGCTGGGTCCATGTGCCGAGCCACAATATTCTCTAGAAGAGGGCTCCAAAATCTCCAGGACCCTGGGGGAGTCCTGTCAGTAGTAACTGAGACTGGTGTGCAGGAGATGCAAATGCTAAGGCGCACATCGGAAAGACGAGACCCTCTCTACTTCCTCCCCATTGCTTCCTGCCTTCAGACCCGGAGCACCTGCTGGGACACCGTTAGATGGAAATGCAGCGCTGCTTTCAACAGTGTCTTGTTCTAGAGAAATCTGTTATCCAATAAAGTATACTAGTTTTTTCCAGAAGGCCTAGAAAATAAATGAAGAACTCGTTTCATCTGATCCCTGCTTTATCTTGTTAGAATTATTTCTAATATCAGAAGGAGAAAGTCCCCTTTCTCTTGAAGAAACCAGGAGGTATAATAACAGTGGCACCCTTTTATTCAGGCAAATTATTCAGGAGTGAGTGACTTAGGGACAGTAGAGGACACACGAAGTTATGTTCTGAATATCTCCTTTAGAGGGCAAGTCAATGTCTGGGAAGAAGGAATTGAGGTGCTACAAAAACTTGAGGCTTCGAGCCAGGCATGGCAGTAGATCCCAGCACTCTGGAAGGCTGAGAAGCTGAGGTAGGAGGACCACAATTTCAAGCTCAGTCTGGGCAATTTAGAAACTTAGTGAGACTCTGTTTCAAAATTTAAAAAAGAGGGTTGGGAATGTAGCTCAATGCAAGGACCGCGAGTTCAATACTCAGTGCAAAATAAAAGCAAAAGCAGAAAGGAGACTTCACTGAGGCTTCAGATGGCAGGAGGGATAGCTTGAGGGGAGAAACTTCGTAAGTACTTATGTATTTATAGATTCTGGTAAACTGCAAAAGAAATAGTACCTGTTTTCTAAATAAATATAAAAACTATCGTTCCATAAATTTTGGAAATTATGGATTCAGAAAATACCTATAGAATATTATGTATGTATTTATGCATGTGTGTAGCATGTATGTACATATGTATGGGTATAAAGCTAAAGAGAAGATCGACATAGAACAGTGAAGTGGAAAATTACTTAGCTCAAGTTAAGTGTTTTAAGCAATCCTTACTCCCAAGAACTTATCTTACTGGATAAGTCTATGATTAATTGGGAGTAAGAATAAAAAACTGATTTTCTTTAATCAAAATCATTGAGGACTACAGAACACTGATATCTCCACTTTGTCGAGAATTTGAAAGATCTGATGTAATCTCAGAAAATACCTGCAGTGGATCAACTCATGGCTCAAGTAGGGAGCATGTCTGAAGAAGATGGCTGAAAAGAAGTTGGATCACTCAAGATCAATGTAACATATGAAATATATCAAAACATCAATGGGACATTTCCCTATTTTCAGTATATTTTATTTGCCCAAATTATTTCAAAATTTTCCCAGGAAAATATCTGAGAAAAAGTGATAAATAACAAGACAAAGACAAAAGTAACACTAAAGGGAAAATTCATGTAAGTCACAAAGTCATATTATAAAAAAGTAACAATTTTAAAACACAGTAGTGAACATATAGGAATAAACAGACAGACCAAAACAGAAAGTCTAGAAACAAATGCATATGAAATATGGTATATGAAAATGTTTCATGTCAAATCATTAGTACAAGAGTTCACTCAGGTGCTTGGCTACATATAGGCAAGAATGGGAACTGCCTTACTTGTATCATACACAAAAGTAAACTTTAAAGTACACTCAATAACTAAATATAAACAATAGCAAAATTTCTTAAATCTCTTACAAAATATTATGAACATCTGGCTGATCTTGTGGTAAGGAGCTTCAACTAAGCTAATATTTAAGGACAGAATCAGTAAAATACAATGCTAATAGATTTGACCACCTAAAAAGGCAGAATTTCTGAATGTCAAAATGCAATAAAAATTTTAAAATAAAAATAGAAAGTTCATACATACACAGAAGTGAGAAAAACACTTGTGACACTAAAATAATTGAGATCTTTAGTTGTCTGTGGCACTTAAAATCAGCAATATGAATAACAAAAATAAAGACCCTGAAATATGCTTAACCTAAACAGAAAATTCACAAAGAGAATGAATAAAAAACAGATTCTTATCCTTCCTGATACTAGATAAAAATTTAAACAAAATACTGTATTTTGCTCACCAAGTTGACAATGACTGAAACAAAGAGTACTGATTGGGCTACAAGAAAATTAGGGCTTTTTAATCCACTTCTGGTAAAACCTGAAAATGGTTCCTACTTTATAGGAGAGTAGGATATATACCCAAAGCCTTAAAACTCTTAATCACAAACTTCTCCAAGAAAATTAATCAGACACACTTTAAGATTTATAATACATTGAGAGTAATCAGATTTTTTATATTGCCAAAAGGTAAAACAATAATAAAAAGTAAGTATTAAAAGCCACTTAAATGATGCCATAGAACAATACTGATTGTTAAACTATTCATAATGTATGGCTGAATGAATAAAAGCACATTTATAAATAATACATTCTTGATACTGTAAAACCACACACAGGCATGCATGCACACATTCACAACTAACTAGATAAATCCCTAAATTCTGTAGTTATCTTCAAATAATTGTGTACAAGTAATTTTTGTTCTCTTTATTTTCCTCTTAAGTATTTGTAAAACGTAAAGATTTTTATGTGGATTTAAACCAACAACTCCATGCTTTAATTGAAAAATGTTATTAAAATAAGAAAGACAAAATGCAAGATAGTTATAAAAAAAGAATGAAATATATTATCTATGTCTCTAAAGAGGCATTCCCTGCAAAGATAAATAATATTCTTACAGTTCTTTAACCACATCCTCTGTAAGCTCAAGAACCAAGACACAGTTGGTTGGAAAGAGTTCCTGGCGATCTTTGATTTTAATTTAGTTCCTGGAAAACTGCTCTTTAACAGCTGGGAAAATGGACAACTGTCTATGAGTGGATTCACTTGGTCCTATGAACCTGGGCCTAAATTGCTCATATTTAGCTATTGGAAAGTTGCTCGTATGAGCAGAAGGAGGTTTAGAATTTAACAAAGTCAACAATATTTTTAAAAATCTAAAGTTTATCTTCCCCCAAGGAGATGAGAAATAAAAACTAAACCTTGGCTGCTCCAGAGCATTTTCTATAACTAGACACATATAACTCTCCTGGAATGAAATGGATATTTAATCCATTTTCCTTCCCTTTGCTTTTAGTCTGTTACAGATCCAACCCTAAAGCATTTCCACAGCTAGTTGTCAGAAATGGCACCAGACACACAGATGAGCTTAGAATGGCCTGTGAGGTGGCAAGGCAGAGGCTCCCAACTCCCAGCTGCCCATCTACCTGGGAGTATCTCCGAGATCTCAGAGATCATTGTGCCCCCTTGTGATCTGGGGCGAGCCATTTTAATTTTCCCCTCTTTAATTCCTCATCTGAAAATTAGGGAAAATCATGTCAATCCCACAGAGATACTCAGGGACAAAAAAAGAATACAAATAGCTTTGGGGAAGGTGGAGAAGTCATACAAATGTCCTGCCATTTCAATAATGTTATTCTAAAGAGTCACTGGTTATGGCAGAGTGAGATTTCAGCTCACTGGGCACAGGTCTCTCCAGCTTCCTCACCAGTTTGGGGTTGTGTGGTGGCCTTTCTCCCTCCTTTCCTCCCTTCCCATCTCCCTTCCCTCCTTCCTTCTTTTCTTCCTTCCTTCCTTCTTTTTTTCTTTCCTTCTTTTTTTCCTTCTTTTCCCTCTCTCTCTCTCTCTCTCTCTCGATTCCTAAAGTGCTGATACACAGATGACTTCTTTTTCTCCTTAAAATCTGTATGCTTGCCTGTTGCTCTCTCCTAGAACTGCGAAGTGCAGAGCAAGTCATAAATACCTGGCTGCTCTGGGACTTCTAAAATGCTCACTCTGAAGTTTTCTACACTAACAGATGAAGCATCACGTAAAATTCCTGACCGTGAAGCTGCCTATGAGACTGCAGAAAGGCAGTGATGGTACCAACTTCCTGCTAATCTCTGCTGGCTCCAGTTTCCTATTGTTCTTCTCTACTTTCACTCACTGCAGTGCATGACAGTGCAATGTCGGCATGCAGGATTCACTCTTCTCACAGCGTTGGCCACCACCAGTAGAAGCCAGCATTGTCGCAAAAAGGGTAAATTTCAGAGGAATCACATACCATTTAGAGTACTGATGAATAGACCATCCAACAGCACATGTTGAGCATCCTAAAGAAAAAGACGTACAAATAAGAAGAACTACGTGCAGCAAAATGTCACAATGCCATGTTTCTTACTCAGTGAAAAAGATCTGTAATTCTTCTCAGCTGGATTTCCTTCTTAGCCCTATGTTTGTTCATTCATCCACGGCACACCAATACCTAACAAAAAAGTAGACGTTTCTCCTCAATTATTTAACAAGATACACTCTTAGCCCAAAGTAACTGGCATTTAGAGAGTCCCAACCTTCCTTTCCATTGACAAGTCACTTCATATATTTTGTCAAAGTAGACAAAGTCGCATCTAGACACATCCTTTAACCAACATGGCTAATTAATTTTATTTCAAACTTTAAAGCGTTAATTTGAACTCTAGTGAAAATGGTAATAATTTAAGGAGTCTGAACTGAGAGGAGAGAAAGTGTTTTGCTTTTAACACTTGAACAAATATACTCTGCTGCCACAATGTGAATGTTGACAATTTTGAAAGTGAAACGATCTTAGGAAGTCTTTCACCAAAAAATGAAAAGAAATATTTTAATGGCTTACACCCAAAGATGTAAACCCAAGAGCAAACAAACCATTTTGCTTTGTTTGGACTCAGCTTCACAGTTTCTATCTGCAATGTGCTCTATTTGGGGCCGATGGGTGGATGAGCCGACCTCCATGGCTGCTGGTTACATGACTGTATGTAAAATGCAGATGGCAAGCAAAACTATTCCCCATATGTCCTGACTTGGATCCCCCTGTCCTTTCCCCACAGAAGGACCATTCCATCCAACTCTGTGGTCAGTGGCGATACTATTAGTTGAACTGTTCCAAATCACACAGCATGGCTTATTGACGAATTGACAGCCCAAAGAATCAAAGAAGTGATTTTGTGTTTTCTTCACAGGAAAAAAATATATAATGCTGGAATTCAGATGGGCCTATTATGCAAACTGCAGTCTAAGACGGTAATAGAAGTAGAATCATGGAATACAAGGGAAATAGGATTCAAACCCAACTACATAGCCAGAAGTGGACTTGTTACAACTGGTTTACGGGAAGCCAGAGCCTTGCCCCAGTAGTTAAGTAGAAACAAAATCTTGGCTCTACATCCCCTTCTTGAAAGTCACTTCAATTCTGCAGCATGGTTGTCTAACGCTAAATCTTCTAGAAAACAAAGTGGGAAAGGATCACTGCATTGGCTTCACATTAAACGCTAACTGCACAACCAGATCTATCGATGGAGGCCTCTAACATTTAGACATTCAAAAAACAGTCACTAAGTCGTTTGACATACTTTGTCAAGGTGCTGGCCTTTGGCAAGCCTGGAAATGCCACTGTAAGAATCAAAGTGAGAAGCATGTATACAATCTATCCTCTTTACCACACTTGGAAGCTCCTTCCAGAATCTTTAAGGAGCTGAAATACAATGATGATTTGGCAGTGGAAGGCCAAACGAAGTGGTTCTAGTCTCTCGCAGGTTCGAAGGTCTATGATGAGGGCAGAAATTCATACATATGATCAAGCTATAGTTCTTTTTTTCTGCCTTATCACACTCAAGTGCTTTTCCAAGTCTTGAATTTTGCATACAAGTGTGATTTACACCCTCCATGAATATTGCTGCCAAGAGCAAGCCATCCCTCCATCCAAAACATCCAAAGATATAGGCTTGCCACAAACCTTGTTCACTGTAGCATCTTAACAGCTCCAAAGTCTAGGACACTTGTGTACCACACCATCCTTCACACCCTTTCATCAGAGTGCTTTTTGTCCTTTCCTTCATTGCCACAGAGAGAGAGTTATAGAAAATTACTTCCTTTGGTGGGAGTGTCTGGATAATGAAGGGGAAAACAATTAAAAGTGATGTGAAGTTAGAGAGAATCCATAGAAATGGGTGATGACCATGAAACATTTCACTACCAGAGATTTAAATCTTTCCAGAGATCAGTGATACCTCAAATAAAATCTAAATCCAAAGCTACTTGACAATTCCATTTTTAAAATGTGATGATAGTTTACATCTTTGTTCACACAGAACATATGCCTTTCAGTTTGGAGGACCTTTTGGAAGAGAGCAGTGACACAAAATGCAACATGGACAAGGAGAGAAAATTGCTTTAGACACTGTCCTTCGAACACTCAAAGCTGGCTAGTGCCAGGCTCTGGCACTCCGTATTTCTGCCTTTGATCTGACTCTTCCAAACACGATCCATGTACTGGCAGATTTCCCTAGTGTCCCTGGTAAGCTTCAGTGCAAACCACCGGTTGGCCTCAGTATTTCACCATTGGTTCTCTCCCTTGTTTTTGTGCTTTTAAAGAAAGAAAGAAAGAAAACTCAGTGGGCAGTTTACATGTGTTTTCCATATTGTCCTTTAATCATTCAGTTTAAAAGTAAATCGAAGGGGAATGAGGAGTTAAAGTGCGTAGGGTTGGGGTGAGAACTTCAGACTCCTATAAGCCAAGCTCGACATGCAGGGCATTTGACTCGACTCAAGAACGTCTGAAGAGAAGCCATCTGCATACTCAGGTTCACAGTAACCTTTCATTACATGTCACCACAAAATGAGAAACAGGAGTGAATGAATGGGGGGAGGGTGTGTACAATTTGTAGGAAATCTAATTGATGAAGCTTAAATGAAAGGTAATAACAAATAATTTGAACCTGTTTAATGCAATATGATTATGAATATTCATTGAGGAATTCATGAGCAATTACTATACTAATGAGTCAGAAAATTGTTTTTTCTCCATATATTTTGGGAGATAGAAACCTAGTCAACAGTCTTCAAAGCAGGGCACTCTATGATTCCAACATCCAGCTAACTCAGAAGAGCTTAGCTTCGCTGCAGAAACCTTTTTGCATGCCTGCTCAAGGTCCTGTGGGACATCTCAGCTCCTTTCCTTTCCCGTGACCTTCCATTTCCATGCAGAAGCTCGCCTCTCGAGAACACATCAGCGCTTTCCCCTCTGGATTCCCAACACATTTCTCAACTTGCTCACCCTCTGCTCGTAGAAGTCAGACCTTTCTTGAAGTGTGTTTGGTGGATGATTTCTGTGAAATGTTAAGTCACATGCTATGAAGAGAAGAACCTCATAGTCTGAGAAAGGTGCAGAATACCACATTAAACAGGGTTCCTTTATACAGGACTTCTCACGGTCTTTCATTTACCAATGTATACTAGGATTTAGCAGGGCATAAAGCAGGCTTAGTCTCTTTGGGTCTCTCGTAGAGTTCAGACAACATTTTTTAAACTCATAAAATAGAACTGACTTGTGTTTAGGCTTTTTTTCCTACCAGTCAAAATATTTGAAGGGTTTGAGTTCACTCTCTATAGTAATAGAGCAGCATGTTTCCATCACTTCTACAAACCATCCTTCTTCTGCTACCTATAGTACATTGTGGAAAAATGAGAAGAAAACATAATTCACTTTTGATGAATCTGACACATTAACATTCACATTATTTCTGCCAATTTGCAATTCGCTGCTTTTTATTCATGCTGATTCTTGTTTGGAATTATTATTTTTATTTCATTTTTTATTGAACTGCCATCCTTTCCTATTGTTAAAAACTAAGAAAAAGTATTTCAAAGGCTGCCTATTGTTAGCTATGTCAAGAATGCCAGTATACTTCCAAGCAATGTCACCAAAATGAAAAGGAAAGATACAAATCTCCTACTAAATACCTAGACTGTGAGTCAATCGGGAACTGAGTGCCTTGAGTTTAACCAGGCAGAGGTGGAAATGACTAAAATAATGGACAGCCAAACTACTGATAGTAAATTACAGCTGGAAATGAAATCAAGCTCTTAAGTTTAATAGTTCTAAAATTTTATTTTGGTTTTGGTGGTGGGGAAATCTGTTCATGTGGGAAGGTTGTTAGATTTGTTATTGTGTTAAGCGACATAGGTTTGATTCTAGGGTTTTCAATGAATAAGGAAACAAATAAACTGGAAAAATGTAGTAAAATAAATGGAGAGTGGAGACTAATATTCAGATGGAAAAATAGAAAATTTTAGAACAACCTAAAGAATCCAAAGTCTTATAGTAGAAATAGTCTACAACTGGAGAACATGCCTGAGACACACATAGCTTCGTCACTGTGCAGATTGTTGCACAATATTTCTTATGCATCCTAATAAATGTGCTCTAGGACAGCATTTTAAGCCACACACAAAATACCAAAGCCCAGACATAGTTCAGTGCCAGTCCTGAGCAAGCCAGATATTCTGGAACACCCGATTGGCAGACAGACTTTCCTTGATTGGCAGCATTTTGGGACCAAACAGGCACTTATTTCAGCCTCTCTGATGCTTTCATATGGTAAAGAAGCAATCAAAGAACTGAGTTTATTTTCTGAAGCACTAATCCATCTGAAAGGAAATGTTGAAGGGAGGACCATAGGAGGAGGGAAGGGGAATAATGTGTTTCACAGCTTCAAATCAAACGCTGTTGGAAAAATGTCCAGAAAGCAATTCAGAGTGAAAATATTTGCTTTCTGGCTAAATAACCAGTACCTTTTTATTGCAAAATGGAAATAAACAGCACTGCTCATTTATACCAAAAAAGGGCAGTCTACAAATAACCCAAATCCCAAAATAAAGATATTGCCCATCAAGCTAGGGCGTGATTCACAAAGGTCTTGGCCTCAGAGTTTCATCAATGATCACGGCACATAGATTAGAGTGGGCTGGAGTGTGATTAAGTAAAATCAAGCATTCCTGAGTCAACACCGGAGAAGGGTACAGGCCACAGCCAGCATGATTTTTGCCCTTCACAGATGTCTTTACTCCCTCACAGCGGGTGGGATGCTGAAAACCCAGGTCCAGACCTAACATGGGGATAAAAATAACAGGTGACAAAAGTTACACTGAAATTAACTCAAGAGAAAGACATCTCCATGAAATCGTTATGCTTGATGTCCAACAGTTTACCGGGGCGGGGGGGGGGGGGGAATAAATGCAAACTCAATGATGTTTACAAGGAGAAGCTAAGAGTTTCCCAAAAAAAGGCAGGAATAAAAATGGTACCCATCCATTTCTTCATCCGATAGTGTGTTGAATATCTACTGACCTGGGTGTTGGAGACACAGAAAGAAATAGAAATGACCACGTACAGAGGAATCAACAGATTTCTCACTCCAAATGCCCATGTGTCAACTGTGCTATCCTGCATCCAAACAGCACTTACAAGGAGCCAGATGAGCCCAAAGTATAAATAAAGAGCAAAATAAGAGATATATATAGGAAATAGGGAGATAGATTTTTGTCAAAGAGGATCAAGATATGGAGGAAGGGGGATAGGAAGGGAGGGATATGGGATGAAGAAAGGAAAAAGGTACATGTACCAACTCCGCACAAGGGATGTAGTCACTGTGTGGTAAAACTATGTACTGGAGAAGGAAGGAAAGAAGAAAAGAAAGAAAAAAGAAAGAAAAAAGAAAGAAAGAAAGAAAGAAAGAAAGAAAGAAAGAAAGAAAGAAAGCCAGCCAGATCCTTCTTGATTAATTATCCAGTTTAATCCTAATGCCATTTAGATCTCAACTGGGCAGGCAATATGTGAGGAAACCGTCAAAGAGGTTGATTTTCTGTAAACTTTTTACTATAAAGGTGAGAATAATTATGATTCTATCTCTGTCCTTTTGTGCCACTTTCTGTATATCCAATAAGCAAAAATGAATTACATAAGAATTGCTCCCACGTTTAACTGGCCGCCAAAGAGCTGTCTTTCTAGATCCCATACTCTACAAGTTCTCGCTTGCCCTTAAAGCTAAGCCAAAATGAATGAAACAATTCCATATTACCCTCACTACAAATGAGACAAAAGACTTCCCCAGAGCAGACAGCAACATGTGAAATTAGTTGCAACTCCTAGTATCAAAAATCCCACAAAGGATTTGTGACGCCAAATCATGAATGCTTCCTATTCTTCCACCCACTATGGTCACAGTTAGTAGAACCCACGGCACCCCAGGTGCTTTACCAGGCATAAGTGCTCCATGTGTGATGAGGACAGTCAAACTCTACTGTAGGAGGAAGAAACAATGATCGAGGGAAAACTGAGCAAGATAATCGTAGTTATTGTAATAAAATGATACTGTGAGAATTAGGATGAAAGGGGGGAAAGGCTTGGATCAGGTGGTCAGAGGAAGGCCTCTTAGATGTGCAAGTCTGGAGCAGAAAACACTAGCCAGCAAGAGCCCACAGAGGCTCGGGGTGGGAATAATCTGGGAGCTCACCTACAGCGTGGTGAGAAAGGTGGAGTCCTGGCAAGAAGAGATGAGAAGTCAGCTGTACCACCAAGGCAGGGCCTTTGTCCTACATGCCATGGGAATGCACTAGAGGATTTTAGATGAGGGAGTAAAGTTATCTCATTTCAGCAAGTAAATCATGAAACAGATCCCAGAATTCCCAAATACAGGAAAAGGCATTCTTTAGGAAGCAGCTGGTTTATTATCTCCCTGATGAATAAGGATGTTGCTGGGTCTAAATAACACAGAAAAGCAGATCAGGACATTCTCAGGTGCCTCTGAATGAAGAGCCTTGCTGTTTATTCACGCATCCTGGGGCTTTCCAGTGCATTCCTGATACAAAAGATTCTGAGCAGCTATGAAGAGGGAGCTGAGGCCTAGCCAGCCGCAGGCTCACTCAGTCTGGCATTTACCGCAGCCACAGTTGCAGAGGCACGTTTGTGAAGCTGGCTTAAGACACAGCAGGAGCATCTGAGCTTTGTTGCTGGAATTGCTTCTTCCATGTCTCCTGGGAAACACCCTCATGATCCAGGCTTTTTCTCTATCTCTAATTTCCACCCTCAATGGCCAGTGATTATCTAAATGGAATTGCTCAAGTATGTCTTCAGTGTATTAAGGATGAACTAGCAGGCAGAAAGCATTTTTCAAGCATGAACTACCTTCTGTATAATAATCAACTATCTCATTCAGTCTGTCATCCGTTACCCCTAAATAGTTCCATATGCATGAGTTTATATTTGAAATACAAGAGTGTTCATTCGTAGCTCACATTGGGTAACAGCAGGCACATGTTTAAAACATGCTTACTGTTATTGCCCTATAACATCTTGCCACAGAGCATTCCTTCCTAAGAGGACAATGCTCCTTGTGAATACCACCTCATCAATCCCAGGAGACGCAGCCACAATCACCCTCTCCACATTTTACCCAGAAGGAATCAGAGTCACTGAGACCAGTGAGCCACAACGATGGCAGAATAATGGATGAATTCCTAGCTCCACTTGAGCTGAGGACTGCAAAGTGGTACCTCAGTTCAAGAACTTAATTCTTTCCACGATTCTGGTAGCAAACCGAGTTGGACAAGAACCGAATGAAATTCAGTGGTTAGATTCAATGTTGACCTTATGGGGAAATTTGATTCAGTTCTCATCCAGCTCAGTTTGCAGCCAGAATCGTGGAAAGAATTAAGTTCGTGAACTGAGACACCACTGTGTATCCTGTCCAGCCACCCTAGATCAATACATCAAGCACTATGAATAAGCCACCCGGCATCGATCGTTGTACAGTACCTTGTATCCTGGAGCTTTCTCAATTCTGCAGAACCCACTTGGGTCACCACCATTCCAGAATCAACTCGTGGTTCTTTATCAGGCAAGTTTTGTTTCCTTGAGACTTGAGCTCTATTTTCCAACCACATTCACAAACAGGAGGTGAAGTCATGAACCTCCTAAATTCAAAAATAGAGGCTCCTGCCAGCAATTCTACAGTTGTCTCAGACCTTTACAGGCCTCTGAATGGACCAGGCACTTTAATTCAGCCCAAGTCTCTACTTTTCAATTATTCGAAAGAGTCATTTTGACTTAGAAATGCCTCATGACTCGGGTTGCTTTAATTAACTTCCCGCTTTTAATAAATTCTGTTGGTTAGCATTTTGCAATTCCAGGATTCCATTCATTACCTTAGGGCTCAAAAGGCAAAATAAGTTTTTAAGAGGTTCTTTTCAGTCCTGAAAAGTTATTCTTGATGTCAGTGATGCCAAATTTTTAGTGACTTTGTATCAGGTTCTGATGAAGTTCATGATGACAACTATCTTTTGTGGCTTTTAGAAAAGCAAAGGAAATACAGGAAGAAGACATTTGATCTAAAATTATTTGGTAGGTAATTGTGAACTTGATAAGTGTGAGAAAGCAAGCTGCATTTGTGCATGTTCCAATGACCTTGCACCAGCATGTCTCTAACATTATTGTAGATCTGTGTCCAGTGAAAAAATAAATAATTAGAGATTTCTGTGTTGGAGAGCAATTTCTCAGTCAAATTAATCACCCTCTTGTTCTCTTTTCCTCAAGTAATTACTATCTATAGCATTTCTTGGCCCATCTAACCATCTGCACCATGAAGAGAAAAAATCTTCACCAGTTTCTCATGAGAAGCCCCACTCCATTGCTCTCAACCCATAGGCACTTTATCATTTTAAAACATTTACTTATTTTAATGGAAAATTAAAATTGTACGTAGATAGCTTGAATTTATCCCCCTAACAAAGTTTTAGGAGGTACAACCCTGACAACTTCCATTCTACTCTTTGTTTCTATGATTTCAACTGCTTTAGAGTCCACAGATGATTGAGACCACGTGGTACTTGTCTTTCTGTACCTGGCTTATTTCACTCCACACAATGTCCTCCAGGTTTGTTCATGTCACAAATGACAAGATTTCCTTCTTTGTTAAGCCCAGTGTGTGTATGTGTGTGCGCGTGTGTGTGTGTGTGAGAAACCTTTCCTTTATTCATTAATACATTGATGGACACTGAGGCTGATTCCACATCTTGGCTCTTGTGAGTAGTGATTCAGTGAGTTCAATGAACGTGGGAATCCAGATGTCTCTTCAATATACTGATTTCATTTCTTTGGGGATATATGCCGCATATTTTTAATTTTTGGAAGAACTTCCACACTCTTTTCCATAATGACGATACTAATTTACATTCCCATCAGCAGTGCACACACATCCTCATCAACACTTTATATTTTGTATTTTTTTGATAATCAGCCATCCTAACAGGTTCGAGGCAATATCCCATTGTGCTTTTAATTCGCATTTCCTTGATTAGTGATGTTGAGAATTTTTTCATATACCCATTGGCCATGTGTATGTCTCTTGTGAGAAATGTCAGTTCAGATCCTTTGCTAATTTTCAACTGCGTTACTTGTTTCCCTGTTACTGAGTTGAGTTTCTAATACATTTTGGGTATTAATCCCTTGTCAGATGTGTGGTTTGCAAATATTTTCTCCCATTCTGCAGGTTCTTTACTCTCCTTATTGTTTCCTTGGCTGGGCAGAAACATTTTAGGTTGGTATAATTGTTTGTCTATTTTCACTTCTCTCCTAAGTGTTAAGATTATACCTAAAAATAAATTATTGCCTGAAACAACGTCATAAAACACTCCCTCTGTATTTGTTTTCTAGTTGTCTTTCTCTCTGTTTTCTAGTTGTTCATGTCTTCTGTCTCTATCCATTGTGAGTTGATTTTAGCATGTGGTGTGAGATAAGCAAATAAGGATCTAATTCATTCTCCTGTGTGTAATATCTAGCTTTCCAGATACCATTTATTAAAGTCTCTGTCCTTTCCCCATTGTGCATTCTTGGCATCTTTGTTAAACAAAAATTAATTCACCATAAATGTGTGTATTTCTGGGCTCTTTATTTTCTTCCTTTAGTCTATGTGCCTGTTTCTATGCTAGTATCTTGCTGGGATTTTGTTTTGTCTTGTCTTGCCTTGTCTTGTCTTGCCTTGTTTTGTCCTGTCCTGTCCTTTTTGTTTGCAGCCTGGGGATTGAACCCAAGGCCTTCGTAATGAGCTACACCCCCAGCCTGTTTTTTTCTTTAATTTTGAGACAGGGTCTCGCAAAGTTGCCCCGGTTGGCCTCAGATTTAACAATTGTCCTGCCTTCATCTTCAACAGTGCTGGGATAAAGGGAGCATCCCACCACCCTCAGTATTTTACTGTTTTAATTTCTAGAACTTTGTAGTACATTTTGAAATAAGATAATATATCTTTATCTTTTTTGTCAAGAATTCTTTGACTAAGGAGGTTTTTTTATGGTTTCACATAAATTTTAAGATTTTTTTTTCTATTTCTGGGAAGAGAGTCATTGGAATTTTGACAGGTATTGCACTGAATATGTAAATAGTTTTGAGTAATATGGACATTTTAGCAGTATTAATTCTTCAAATTCACAAACGCAGAATTACCTTTCCATTTACTTATGTCTTCTTAAATTTCTTTTATTAGTGTTTTGTAATTTTGTATATATAAGTTTTTCACTTTAGCTAAATTTATGTCTCAATAGTTCATTTATATGTATTATAAACGGAATTATTTTCTAGACTTACGTTTTTTCAGACTGATCTTTATTAGTGGATAGCACTACTAAGGACTTTTGCGAATTAATTTTGTATCTTGCAACTTTATTAAGCTCATTCATTAGTTCAATAATTTTGGGGGTAGTCTTGGAGGTTTTCTATACATAAATAAGGTCTTCTCATTGCCAAATAAAAACCTTATTTCTTTCCAATTTGAGTGTGTCTGTCTGTCTGTTTGTGTGTGTGTTGGGGATCAAACCCATGTACTCACACATGGTACACAACTACTCTAGGACTGACCTACATCCCATCCGCTTGATGACCTTTATTTCCTTCTCCTTCCAAACTGCTCTAGCTAGGATCCCCAATACTATTTTGGATAGAGGTGGAAGGAGTGGACTTACTTGCTTTTTTCCTAGTTTTAGAGGAAAAGCTTTCAACTTTCCACCATTTAGTTAGAATCTAGTTAGAAGCTAGCCATGGGCTTGTACTATGTGGGCTTTATTGTGTTGAGGTATATTTCTTCTACTCCTAATTTGTTGAGACTTTTTATCATGAAAGAATGTTGAATTTCATCCAACTTTTTCTGCATTTATGGAGATGGTCAAATTGGTTTTTTTGTCCATCATTCTAACAATGTGGCATGAGAATTTACTGATTTGTGTACATCGAATCATCTTCATATCCTAGGGATAAATCCTATTTGATGATGGTAAGTGTTATTTTTAATGAGCTATTTAATTTGATTTGCTAGTATTTTGTTGAAGACTTTTGTATCTGTATCCACCAGGGATACTGACCTGTAGCTTTCTTTTATTGTTATCTTTTATCTGATTTTGGTGTTATGGTAATTCTGACCTCATAAAATGAGTTTGGAAGTATTCCTTCCTTTTACAGTCTTTGGAAGAGTTTGAGATAAACTGTGCTTCTTAAATGATACCATTCAGCAGTGAAGCCATCTGTTTTAGGGATAATCTCATTAGCATATTTTGTTCTTATGACATAAATCTTTGAGTTGTAAAAGAGAAACACTAGATGTTAGTGCCTGAATCCCAGTATTTTAATACTATACACAGATTTTCTGTGTGTACACTACTATTTAAAGATACTTAGGATAATCTTAAACTAAGGAGACAGTAGATGTAACTGAGGTGACCTTGAGGTCATTTGCAAATAAGTGCTTGTTTGTAGAAAATCGAAACAACTAAAGCAGACTCTATACCTAGATTTTGTTTTTTCAAAAATCTCTGAGTTAATTTGTTCCAGAATCATCAGCTGCCTGTGGTCTTGCTTCAACCACGGAGTGACCATGGCCAGCACACCTCAATCTTCTCAGAAGTCTCTTCAGGGGAGCCCAGCTAACTGATGAGGGAAAATATCCCCAAGAGTCTTCTTCCTTGTGGCAGTTTCCTCTCCCCATTCTCCTTTCCACAAAACATTCAGCAATGCACAAGAGGACTGAGTGCTGAAGGTGATGTGCTAAACCCTTGCTTTATTCTCAGATAGGACAGGAATTTTCTAAATAATTACCCCACCTGATTCCTGACACATAAAATCCACAAAAGTAGAACAAAATCTTAAACTTACAATGTACAATGAATCTTAAAATATATTTTCCCAGTAAAAGGAAATCTCTGACAGGCAAACCAAAATGTAAATATCTGATACCAGAACATAGGAAATGGGGTCAGAAAACAAGCGTTCAGGCCTAAAGTCTGCCACTTTCCATCTGAACAAATCTGGACAAGTTATATATCCTGAATTTTAAATTGTTCATTTGAAAAAGAAAGGAAGGAAGAAAAGAAAGGAGAGAAGAAGGAAGGAGGGAAGGAAGGAAGGAAGGGGGGAAGGAAGGAAGGAAGGAAGGAAGGAAGGAAGGAAGGAAGAGAACAGTATAAGGGCCAGAGAGAGAAAAGACCGCTTTAAAAAAAAAAAATCTTGTCACAGAGATTTTATAAGAATTAAAAGAAAAATGAAACTAATGCTCTGAAGCAACCAAATCAATGTTGCTAACCCCATGAAATAATTTTCGTCTTCCTCTCAGCCTGTTAGTAGCATTTGCTATCAGTGGCCCCACCCTCATTCCTAAAACATTTTCTTCACTTGAGCCCTTGGTACCATACTTTCTTGGGTTTTCTCTTCATTTTGATTGTGCTCCTTGGTTACTTTTGCTGTTCCCTCTTCATCTTTGTGGCACCTTAAAATGTGAGTGTACCAGTATTCAGGGGGAAGGGATGCCCAGCACACGCAGGCTGCAAAGCCAAATTCCTCCAGCACTCAGAACCCGCAATGCTGAGGTCAGTCCATGGCAGACAGAAGTCCATGGCCAGTCCACGGGGAGACACCGTGAGAATGAAATTCTGTCCATAGGTAGATGCATGCTGAGCTCCAACGGCGACAGGAGTGCAGATGACCTCCTTCTGATTGGGATAATCCAGAACAGTCAGTCCTCACTTTAGTCTGATTATATCAACTGGTATTTTATATTCTGTCCACCTTCAGTTGAGAAGGACTTCCAGACTTAACCTGGAACAACAAAGGAAACTTCTCAAAGGCTCCTTTATTTCAGATTTTTCAGCATCGTAATCAGTTCGTTTGGAGTCAGAATGGTGGTCTGGGTGGAAAGGTGAAGGCAGTTCAATTTGAGGGCTCCTGAATATAGACGGTCCTGGGGGCAGACGGGGTCCCCAGAACAGGCCACGGCCTGGCCACACCTGGAATGAGTGTTGGGCGGCGAAATAGAAGCAGCAGCCAGTTTAAGCGCTTGGTTCTTGGTTGAGATATGTTAATTCTTTACAATGGTTGTGACAGTTAACTAATCGTGTCAACTGAAGTAAGAAACACCCAACTAAATTGACTCAGCATAGTTCTGGGTGTGGCGGACCTGCCATGGAGAGGATTGGCACCAGAATGGTATAAAGGGAAAGGAGAAGGAAGCTGCTGCTTCTGTTTCTTCTGAGGAGCTGTAGTCTTCCCCTTCACCTTGGAGTCATCTTCACCCTTCCAGCACGGCCGGTTCAGCCTCCAGCATAAACCCTTCAGCTTCCTGATACAAACTGGCGCAGGACACCACAGCAAGCTCCAGGCCTTTGACTGGCTCTTTCGGGTCTCCAGTGCACACACAGCCCTTTCGCACTCCTCCATAGAAGTGCCCATCTGACTCTATGGGCAGCCATTGTAAGCCAATCTTGTAAATTCTTATATATTTGATTATCTTGCATTAAATCTGTTTCTCTAGTAAGCATTGACTGATACAATGGTGTACTTTTATTATCTTCCAGGAAGAAGTCAGATTTATAAGCATTAAAAACATTCCTGGGAAAAGTTATTTCTATTTTAAATTCTGGATACATGGAGTCGAAGGGGGTAACAAGTCCATCAACAATAAGGAACATGCCACCAAGCACTTACAATATGCCCAACACTCCTGAGTGTGATTTACACGGCATAACCACTAATCTCCATCATTATAGGCACACACTTGTATAACGTTCATTTTACAGTAAAGAAATTGAGGTTCAGAAAATGGTTGAGTCCCCCAAGGTTGCCCAGCAAGCAATCAAGTCTAGGTGAAAATGACCGACCTGGTTCCCGGCCTTCCTACTCCATGGCCGGGTGCTCCCTTCTCCCTGACCTGCTGGCTGAGGCAGAGATGCAGCATGCCGCCGACAGCACTGAGGATTCATAGCCCTTGATTAAATATATACGAACACCACACGGGGGACAGATGTACCATCAGGCTGAAGGTGTGTCCATAGTGGTGCAATAATTGGCTCATTAACATTTTCATTGCCACAAATCACACATTATTTAACTACTACCAAGCTAATTCCCTCAAAGCCAGAATGACTTAGTGTTTCATCACTAAACTCTCTCCGAGGATGCTGTACCACTCATGCTAGGGATGCACTTAACATCAGCAATTATAGGGAGAGCATGCTATGAAAACTGCCCTTAAATCTCTTTGTATTACAACCACATAAAACATCAGACTAATTGAGATCTCCAGACACTGATTGAGCGCAATTTGCCATGTGTTTTTAGGCTTCAAATTAGTTAAAGACCTCTCTATCGCTAGAGAACAAAAATGCACACCAGCTGCTCCTCTGTGCCTCAGTCTGTGGACCCGAAAGAGGAGAATTAGACCAAGTATTATAGTAATCAGCCCTTAAGCACGCAGAAGGTCTGGCTCCATGTAAGAACCCCCAGATAATGGGGCAGTCACCTCTGTGCCCCTGGGGCTTTGGGGCCTTGGGTATGAAAGGGCGTGAGAGTAATTGTCTTTTGTCAGCTGGGAGATATTGTTAACTTCTCTTCTGGATATATTTGAACTCCACTGGCTCATTCTTATCTCTGAATGTACTCTCCTTCTTGCTAAGCATTTCTTGTCCCTTCTCCTCCATTCTCAAAAATTTATGTTCTTCTATGGTCCTTTTGAAGTTGAGCTTCACCCCAAAGGTAGCAGAAAACAATGCCCAGTAGTCTTCCTAGAGACAAACTGTTGTATTCTCATTGTGAGAAGACTCTGTGAGAAAGCCACACTAGTAGCAAGGAGACTCATCTATGTCTGTAGCACCAAGTATTAGTGTGCTGTCAGGGGGTCTGCTTCCTCAGTTGGGCATTAGCTCCACAAGGATGAAGAGCATCGCTTTTAATCCTCATCTGCTCCTGCCACCCTTTACTTGGCAAAAGCTGGTAAGTAGCCAGCACTTAGCAATCACAAAATGAATGTCTTTGTCTACTCCTGAGTAGAAGCACCAAGAGGAAGGAGCAGACCTCATCTTGCTTGGTCTCCCACACACACCCCCTTCCAGGCTCTTGAGCTGTCCCTGGTGTGGTCACTAAGTCCTGCTTTCTGCTTCTCATCACCATGTCCTCAAAGCCACCCAGAAGGAAACTGCTACCCTACTCATTCTATTCAGATGGCAGTAGACCACCATGCTGTCCTATGTTGTGAGGCAGTAGGGGGCACTGTGGATTCGTCACGATGACACCCATTCACACGCCCAGGAAAGAGGAAGTTGAAGTCCCCGGGTTTCTACTCAGCCTCAGGCACCAGTCTCGGGCATAGGCACCCTCTCCCAGTGCTACCACTTCTTCTTCTGTTCTAATTTCAAAGCTAAGTACCAATTATTGTAATCGTTCTGAAAGGCTCACTACATCACATATTGTTTTAAACAATAGTCATCAAAGCCAGAAATTAGGGAGTAATCCTTGATCTCCAGGTTTAGTTGGCCATTATTTCCGAAAGATTAAACATCCACATTATGTGTCATCCCTCCTCACTTTCTCAAGACAGGAACAAAACCCTGATCAGGAGTGCTGAGCTGGCCTGAAATCCAGTCGATCACTCTCGGCCATGTCACATATGCTACCACTGGGTCACACCTGCCCAGAGGAAGGGGCAGCTACTTCACTCCTGGCCTGCATCATTTTTACAATGACCACTATTAAAGTCTCCCAATAACACCCAGAGGTGAATTTAATTTGCATACACAACATTCATAACAGGAGAGATTATGTGCAACTTTGCAATCAAATAGGCCATCATCAAAATTCAGACATGAACTGAATGTGACCCAAATACTATTTGGATGAAGTTAAACCTCTGATTCCGATGAGAACATGGAACTGGCCTCTGTATTGCAGGCGCATTCTAGCTTGGTACCAGACATATCAAGTGCTGTATGGTGACTCCATATCCAATTGATATTTTCTCTACTTACAGTCCTACCAAATTGTGGCTCCATTTGGCCTTTATGAAATTTACATTTGTTCCATCTCCTTGTGTACAACTGTTATGGCAGTGCTGCTGGGTGCCTGGGGGATCTTGTATTCAAAGGCTCCCTGAACCGAGATACATCTCCAGGTAGAACTGCTAATAGGAGTTATCAAGATAATGTAGAGTATGCTTATATTTTTAAAGTTAAGCCACAATAAACTAAGTTGTCAAATTAGAACACAAGAAAGTCAGGCTATCCTCACACCAGCATTTATCTGTTAAATGAAACCAAGTAGAAATTCAGCTATATATTTACAGGCTTGAATATTAGCCACAGGAGAATACAAGTTTAGAAAATGCTACTTATACTAATCCTGTGAGATCCTCCTGTAAATTCATAAGAAAGGAGCTATATTCTCAATGAGAACCTTATATTATTATGATTTCTTACATCAAACTGTATTTCCTGTGAAAAAATACCACATGCAATATAAATAAAAATAATACTTCTATGACTGTTGGGAGGGTCAGCAGACTGCAGACTCAGGCTCGAATCCAGTCCATGGCTGGGGATTTAGCTCAGTGGTTAGAGTGCTTACCCTGCAAGCATAAGGTCCTGAGTTCGATCCCCAGCACCAAAAAAAAGAAAAAAAAATCCAGTCCATGACTTGATTGATTTTGTTCTAAGAATAATTTCTACATTATTAAAGGATTGCTGAAACTGTGACGAATATATAACAGAGATAGTACGTAACTCACTCAACCTAAAATATGTAGTATCTGGTACCATCACATTTTCCAACCCCAGAGCTAGGCAATGTTTTAAGAAAGAATATCACTAATGAAAACTACATAGAAAGAGTACCTCATTATTTCCATGTAAATTCATGGTCAAAAAGTGGTCCTCAGAAACAAGATGAGGACCTGTACCATCTGTGAAGGTTTTATTTCTTGGACCTCTAGATAGGAAGTGTTGATCAGTGAATGTCCATAAAGAATGTCTCCTGTCCGGAATAATGTATTTCAGTAGGCTGGTATTTGATGAGAGCAACACCTCCCCCTGTTCGCAGTCTGCATCCCACCAAACTCCATCCCTCAATCTTGTTACTGATTACGAGCCCTGCTGAGCGTCTAATCTGCCCTCTGTTGATAGCATCATGTTTTTCTCAGATCTGCTGCTCAACACCACTTTTTTTGGCTCTGATCTTTACTTCCATTTACAATTACTCTTTTGATGCTACTATTTCAGAGCACATCAGGAATGGTCACACTGAGTTCAGCCCATTCTTTCCTGACAGTTCTTCTACTGTACCAGGCAGTTTATGAATGACCATACCTGTGGGAAGCTAGGCATCTTGCCACCAGGTAACTTGGAAATTGAATACTTAACTAGTGATGCCAGACTTGAAAGTCAGTCAGTCGGACCCAGGCAGTACAAAATCTGCTTTTTGTTTGTATTTTGTTCCAGTTTGGCTAATTTGCTTGATAGTAGAACTTGAGTTTTTTCTTTGGATTCAAACTGAGAA
>PVJO010013850.1:0-50324 GCA_004026905.1 Hystrix cristata | reverse complement strand
GCCTATGTCAACAGTTTTACTATACCATAAAAATAAAAACACAAAACTTTATGCCACACTTTAAGAAATAATGGCATACAGAATGTAGCTATTATTTTAAATTAAATTGGCCACAACTTTGGGAATTAGATTATATAACTAATGTCTTTGCTGTCTTGGACTCTTTTAGAACTGAAATTTACTCTGAACAGATTAAGAAGCAAAATTAGCTTCACTTGTTTCTGTGTGTCTGTTCATTCTTTTCTAATTCCCTTTAACTGGCTTATTACCCTATCGATCAGGGCCATTTTTATCACAAATCATGCCATGTATTAGTTAGTAACCAGATTATGAATTGGCTATGTCTGGGGCACAGATGACCATAATGGTCCAGTCAGTGGCCATGGTTGGGGTGGGGGAGCCTACAGTGCTGCTTCCCTAAGGAAAAAAAATATAAGCAGGACAGTTTTCACAAGAAGTGATCTGAGGTAACTAACTGTTCTGCTTTAAGAAATTGTCCCCTCTTTCAGGATCACAGGAAATGCAAGTGTAAGTCACATTTGTTGCCTCCCCTTATACTTCAGCTTTCTGGAGTCTGGCTTCTGCTCCCTTTATGTTACTGAAATTGCTCTCCCATTAAGGTCTCTAATAACCTCCATATTTATAAATCTGGTAGTTTTTGTCTTTATTTTACTGCATCTTCCTATAATATATATTATTGCTTATTCCATTTTTTAAAATACCTGCTGGTTATTTCAGCCCTCTCTGAATATTTGCTATTTATTTTCTTCATGGAATCCCTTCCTAAACTCATCTCTTAAATGATTTAAATGATTTAATCACAGCCCAGCTCCTCTCGTTCCACATACAAGGTATATGGTCAAAATATATGGTGAATATTTAAATAAAATAATGTATTAGTAAAAGACACATTGCCATTAATCCTCCTCAAAATACTTGCCTTCACTTCAAATACTTGGCCACTTCCTTTTTTATATTTCTATAATATTTTACTTAATTTTTGTTTTATTTTTGCAATATATGATGATTACATTCATTTTAGAGAATTAATACACAATGCATTTCTATTATTTTTACTTCCCCTTTCCCCCTTCACTCCCTTATTCCCCTTCTCCAGATTCCCTTCCTTTCTCCACAAAATCTACCTCTCTGTTTTCTATCATTTCTTTTTTACTTTGCTCTTTAAATTATTCATATTTTAGGTTTCGCGTGTAAGAGAAGTGATGTGATATTTATCTTTCTATGCCATATTTATTTCACTTATCACTATGGTCTCAAGATCCATTTGTTTTCTTACAAATGACTCAAATTTATCCTTCTGTATGGCTGAGTAGTAGTCCACTGTGCATATGTTCCACTACTTTTTATCTATTTATCTGTTGATTATAGACTGCTTCCATAATTTAGCAATTTTGTGCTGCCATAAACATGGGCATATGTGTGTCATTGTAATGTGATGACTTTAACACATTTTCAGGAAAATATCTAGAAGAGGAATAGCTGGATCAAATAGAATTTCTGTTTGTAGTTTTTTGAGAAATCTCCATACTGATTTCCACTAGTTTACATTTCCACCAACAATGAAGAAGAGTTCATTTTTCTCTACAACCTCACTAGCATTTTGTTCTCTTTTGAGTCCTTAATGATAGCCATTCTTACTGGGGTAAGATACAATGTCAGTGTTGTTTTGATTTGGCATTTCTGTAATGGCCAAAGATGTTTAATGTTTTTTTTGTGTACTTATTGGCCATTCGTACGTTGTCTTTTGAGAAGTGTCTGTGTATTTCGATTGCCTGTTACTTGAATGGTTCTTTTATTTGAGGGTGTCTAATCTTTTAGTGTTCTTTATATACTCTAGGTACTAGTCCTCTATCTGAGGAGTAGCAAACATTATTTTCCCATTGAATAGGTTGTCTTTTTACTCTGTTGGTTGTTTCCTTTGCTTTGCTGTGTAATGTATTTTAATTTGACATAATATCATTATTTCTTTTCTTTTCTTTCTTTTTTTCTTCTTTCTTTTTTCTTCCTTCCTTTCTTTCTTTCTTTCTTTCTCTCTTTTTCTTTTTCCCCTTCTTCCCCTTCTCCCTCTTCTTCCCCTTGTTCACCTTCTTCCCCTTTTTCTTCTTCTTCTTCCTCTTCTTCTTCCTCCTCCTCTTCTCTCTTCATCTTTTTTCTTTTTTTTTTTTTAAGGTAGGGTCCCACTACATAGTTGAGGCAGGCCTTTAACTCACTGTGTAGGATGGACTGGCCTCAAACTTATGGCCTCAGCCATGACTCAGCCAAACTCTTCTGCCTCAACCTCCAAATGCTGGAATTATAGGCACTTACTACCATATCTGGCTTGATATAACACCATTTCTTGAATCCTGGTATATTTCTTCTGCAATTATTCTGTTCACAAAGTTCTTGCCTAAGCCTATATTCAAGAGTTCTAGTTATTTTATCTTCCAACAGATTCAGTGCTTCTACTTCAATGCCTATGTCTTTGGTCCATTTTTATTTTATTTTAGTTTTGATTTTATTTTAGTACAAGGTTAATGATGTGGCTCTAGATTCATTCTTTTGCACATAAACAACTAATTTTCCTAGCACCATTTGTTAAAGAGGCTATCTTTTTGCCATTGTGTATTTTTGGTCCTTCAGTTTGGAATTTAGGAGCAAATGGGAGGGACTCACACAGGCACCAGTATCTCTGTGGCATTTGGAAGCAGGTGATAGGTGAGATATCCCATGGGCACAGAGCTTGGTGGGGTTTGGGAGGGTGGTGGGAGTGTGTCCATTCTGCACCCCCAGATAACATCAGTCACAGCTATCCCACAGATTTCTCAGTTCCTGCTTCTGTATCCCTGTCTAGGACCATGCCCTTGTTTCTTTTTGTCCCCGGGGCTTCCTGACACTTAGTCATTGCCCTCTGAGTGATTCTGTGGCCTGTCCCTTCCTGAGTGCCCTGATTTGAGGAGACCCTCTGTGAATGTCTCCCTCACTGGGCTCCAGATCTCCATGAGGAGAGTTAGGACAGGTGGGCACTGGGTAGTAAGTGCTAGACTCTGTGCCAAATGCAGCAGCCCGGCCAGTGCTGCTGTACTTGGTCTCTTCCTTCAGGGGGGTTAGATCCTTTTCTAAGGGGGTGTGTTCACAAGACCCCAGCTTTAAGTGGTGCCAGGATCCTGTAGTGGATCTGCTTCCTTCTCAACACCCCAATACTGCAATTCATGTGGTGAGCTTCTCCTTCAAGTTGCTTTCTGAATACTTATGGACCCTGGTGAGCATCTTCTGAGCAATTCGTGTGTGCTGTTACCTCTATTCTGCCATGATGTGAAAGAAGTTCTTACCACTTTCTGAGGCTGTTCTGGAAGTCTTCTTTCACGAGTGTCTTTAAGAGGTGTGATTAAAAAAAAATATGGTGAATGCTACTGCCAAGTGTCATCCAACAGAACGGTAGGCTTATGAAAACATCATGGTGCGCCTTCATCTATCTTATTCACTGGCTCTGGCACCATGTGACTTCTGGCTCTTCCTCAAAGTGACAGTGATGATGAAAGGGAAATGTCTTGCATCAGTGGAGGACATTGAGGAAGCCATAAGAGCGTAACTAAAGACACAAAAGAGGACTTCGAGAACTGCTTCAGAAAGTGGCAAGATCAGTGGGCTAAGTGTGTTCAAAGCAACCCAAAGCATTATGAAGGGGCTTAATGGCAATCTTTTATTATAGTAAATATTTTTAATGTAAATATACACTGTTGTTTTCAATCACACCCCGCACTTTCTTGCACGGTGGTTTCAGGTACATCCAAATCATTTTTCCTCTTTCCAGGCCTCTCCTCTGACCTTCAGCCTTGTAATACTTAATGGCTTGCAGGTCAGCTCCACGCAAATGTTTTAAAGGCATCTCCAACTTGACAATTCCAAAATTGTACTCATCTTTTTCCCCCTTAAACGCAACCCCTCCTCTTGTACATCTGGTCTTATTTGATATACCACCATTCTCCTAAACATATAAACTAGAAATTTTACAGTGTCTTGGACTCTTTTTCTATCCCTCATGTCTAGCTAATCTCTAACTCTTATCTTGTCCTCTTTTAAATTCATCTACTACATGATCTCCAAATTGCACTGTTTTACAATTTTACTCCCTGTGGTACATCTAAAAGTCAAGAGCCTTAAAAAGGTACACATGTTTAGTACGTGTTCTGCCTGAGGTCTCTTAGCTCCTAATCACTGCTGATCTGCTTGTGGTCACATACATTTTTCCTCCTCATCATGTGTTTCCTTTTGCTATTGTATCCTTTCCCTCCTCAGCCTTTGACAGTCAGCAACATTGAGTGTTCCTAGAAAGTCATCCCAGAGATGCCTCGCCCAAGCCTTGGCTGAATATCCCTTTTCTTTGCGCCTGAAGAGTATACCCCTAATTATAGCACTTACTGTCACTATATCGTTACCATATTTGTATGCTACTCCCATTTGAGTGAGAACATCTTGAGACAAAGGGCTAGGACTTACTCTACTGTAGAGTTCTCTTTGATTCAGATTGATAACCTAGATGGTACTGGATTCCCTAATATTAAGGAAGCCTTAGCACATACAAAGGAAGCCTTAGCACATCTCCACCTGACTAATATTTTTAACCAAAAGGCCACATAGTACCTGCCTCTGAATCCATCCAGCACTATGACAGGCACATAGACAGTGTTCAAGAACTGCATCAGGCCTGTTTTGAATAGAAAGAGCTATGCCCAACATGGGAACAACCTCTGATTATGACAACAAGGCTCCTTCTTTTTACAGTGAGTAGAATACTCAGGAAACCAAATTAAAGGTCATCAGGTTGCCTGGTAAATCTGTTGTCCTCAGGGGGATAAAGAGTGCCAGTTTTACTGGGTGCATCATTCAAGCCAGGCTGAAATATCTAGAAATAATCTCTTTCCACCCTAAGGGACAAATCTGTCCAGACAACTGGAATCTTAAACAGCAAAGTAATAGAAAGCAGTCTGGCAACATTTCTGTACCCAACGGATGACAATAAGAAAAATAAATAAATTGTTATGAAAGATTTTCATTGCTTCCCAAGGGCATAAAAACACTCCAGCACATGATGACTTGTGAAATAAATAAAAAGTCAGAGCCTTGATAAATTCTGATTTCCCAGCTGATCTTTATTAAGTCTTTGGTTTTATAGTTTAATCTGAAAAGGACTTTTATAAACATATGTTTGCATCTTATGTCCCTGCCCCAAAAGTGACTAACTACCCTGTTAGGTAGGTGTTTAATAGTATTTCAGGTTCACAAAAAGGAATTTAAATTTAGGGAAACATAGCTATTAAGAGCAAAGATATGACCCCGTATATATGGCCACACACTGAGAACTTTGACCTTTCTGTAACACTAAACTATGCATACCTGTTATAAGTAGAGACAGCTTTTCACTTGAGGCTTGTTAATAGGCGCGTGTGCACGCGCGCGCGCGTGTGTGTGTACGCACGTGTGCATGTACAGTTCACACTTATTAAAAGATTAATATGAGCAAGCTAGCCACTAAATTATCTCATTTAATCCTGTTAATACCCTAGTGTAAGTACTATTATTATCTCTATTTTGCAGGTGAGGCAGTTGTCATTTAGGAAGGTTCATTTAGCAAATATGTAAATAAGAGAAGGGCCTAATGAGTTAAAAAAATGGGTCTAGTAGTCTATATTAATAAATTCAGAGCATATATGTATCAGTTACCTTTACTCCATCACCGTAAATTGCACCAGTATAAATAATGGTAAAGAAAAGAATAATGTTTCGTGCCAAGGCTCTCATCTCTACCTCCACACACCACCACCTGTACTACATAGGAAAAAATAACCTAGCATGCATGCCTTGCTGAAAATGGGTGAGTGTCCTTTACCATCATGGGACAAGAGGGTTATGTTTTTTGTATTTTAATTAAACTTTGTGCACGAAATGTTGCCAAGCAATTTTGAAGTCTCGTGATTTTATCATTGAAGTTAGGCCGCCAACTGATGATATACTGATATACTTCCTTATCTTCTGGGACTTCTACACATCTTTTTGAAATGAGTTAATCTTTTGAAGAGAGTCTCTTTAAAACTTGGATTTTTAAAATTTGGAATCTATTTCAGACATCTTTGTAAATGATAATAGTGTGTGTAGACAAACTAAGTTATGCTCTAAAACTTCTCTTTGCCATCAGGGAGCACTTTATAGTCCTTACTTAAGCATGATAGAGAAGTGGCACCTGTTTTCTGTCATTTTTTCCTTTATATTATGGTGTTCTTAGTGATGCTATAATCAACAAGGAATTAATTCAGAGGTTATTGAATCCTGGATCACTTTCTCTTTTAATAGAGAACAGTATGTTCTTTGTAGTGAGAATTTAACATCCTATTTGTGTTTTTCCCTTAATTTGGCAGATTGATCATGCTTAATGCCAAAAATTCAAGTATTTGTGAAAAATATAAAAAAGAAAAAAATCAGGATCCCACCAGTTTGGTCAGGTTACTCAAGATGGCCAAACTCAGGCTTTTCGCCTGGGCCTTCCATTTGCTAGTGATTTGATATATGTTGTGTAGCCCACACATGCACAGCAAATATGTAAACAAGTTCAGCAGCCCCTGTTATATAACTTTTTAGCAACTTGCTGGCTTTGTGTGATATCATATATAAGGGAGTGGAAATTTGCAGTGTGGCTGCCCGTGCTGCTGACATACTAAAGGCATGTGAGACATTCCCACAGCTCCGAGTCTTTTCTCCAGGCTTCCCAAATCTTGAGTGAACCTTCATGTCCTGGACCAGCAGTAGAACGATTGGCATAGTTGACAGGATTTGCTGCCGCCCAATGTGAAACTCTCTGCTCCCCCAGGTGGGATTGAGAGGTGTCCAGTCACGAGGGTGTAGTACTCCATAGCCAGTGTGTCTACGTGGGCCACTCCTCAGGCCTCGGCAGAAGTGAATGGAAGCTCCATTTAGATACAGAAAGCCTTGCATGGCATGGGAGAGACTTTGGAGAAGAGTGCCCATACCACTGCTGGGCGGTGGGGCTTTAGGGCCAAGACAGAAGCCTTAGTAAGACAAGACGCCCACATCAGGGAAGAGATATATGCTGCTTATAAATTGTGTCCAGAAAGAATGCATGTTGATGAGATAATAGAACTCATCTACATAGACAATTCAGGAGCTGATTCCATGCAGGAAGGCCAGTCCAGTGGTGATACAGAAAATGAAGCAGCAGCAGCCCATAGCACCCAGTGAAATGGATACTGCCCAGATGCCTAAGTTTACCACAAACTGCCCCTACACCCAGGCTAAACAAGCACATTTTGGAAAGCAATTCAGACAGTGCCAAGGTGAACCTCTGGCTGCTTGGTTACTGCAACTGTGCGATTTGGTGGTAAATGGTATGTGTACTCGGCAGGAAATGGAGATGTTTGTCTCAATTGCCAGCCGCCCCTCCATTAGACAGTGGCTGCAGATCAGCTGCCGTATGGACAGGGGACTCACTCCATGCTCAACAGGCGTATGGCAGCCATTCGTACGGTATGGGCCAATGTGAGGAATGTGAGGGATGTGGCTTGAAACAATGAGCAAATGGACCTTGCACAGGTCCTGTGGGAGTTGAGTATGCTCCAGGCAGTGTTTAACCCTAACACCCAGGGTCCTGATGACGAACAGTTCACTGTGGGCCTGAGGGATGTGGCCCTCCAGAATGCCCCCTCCTCCGCCTTCGGTTCACTCATGGCCATCCTGGCTGTGTGTGGCGTGGATTAATGAAGTGATTACTATGGTGGCCAGCCTAAGGGAAATGAAGATTAGGAGGCCATAATGTCCACACTGTGTCATGGACTCCCCAGACAAAGGGGATAAGGGGCGATTGGGACAGCCTATGAAGGTCACATGTACACGGATGTAGGTAGACCTGTTGGGGACAGGAGCTGATCAGGCCAAAATTGACAAAAATCCTAACACCTACCTGTTAGAGTTATGGAGGCAGTTGTGGGAGGACCAAAGATTCACCCCCCGAAGAGGGCCACAAAGGCAACCACAGCTCAGGCCATTAAGTTAGAAGATGGTCTTGCGCCCGGCCCCCTGGATGCTCTTTTCGCCTTTGAATAGGGCCAAGGTAGAGGTGCTCGTCTGATGGGGACTTACAGGAACTGGAGTCCTCATGTGGAACTAGCAATACACTCTTCCTTGACTAGTTTTCAATGAGTTCTGGTTCTAGTAGGCACAGACTGAGTGTACCCTGTTATTTGAGAACCCAGAGATGTTCCAGGGCCCCTCTTTGTACATAGATGGCTATGCGGATTGTATTACCTAAAGTAGTAGCAATCTTGGTACATTTGGAAATAAGCCACCTGCCTCTTAAGAATGTGAGGTGTATGTGTCTGCAATACTGGAGTACATCTGAGAAATTGATATACACTGTGGACTATGACTCTAGACTACTGTGAGGGAATTCCACCTGCAAGTGCATGCTGTGAAGGCGGTGGTAACAGGCCATGCAAAGTCTCCCTTTGATATTCCCAGTGCCCTAAATAGTCACAGCTGTGAAGCAGTCCTCCTGCCAGACAGGCATGGTGAAATCAGCAGGACAATCTAGGACCTGGAGAAGGTAGGAACTATCTGGCCAGCACGTACTTCTTGCAGTTTGCTCATGTGGCTGGTTAAAAAATCTGATGGCTCCTGAGGGATGATGGTGGACTACTGGAAGCTAAATAAGGTCATTCCCCCAATGCATTCTGCTGTGCTCTGTGTGACAGACCTGAGATCACCTTAGTCAGTGGCTGGGTACTTATCACTTGGTGGCAGATTTGGCTAGTGCTTTTCTTCCTATTGACAAAGCCCCTGACAACCAGGACCAGTTTGCTTTTATGTGAGACAGCTGTCAGTAGAATTTCACAGTGCTGCCACAGGAATATCTGCATAGCTCCACCTTATGTCATGGTTTGCTAGTGCTGGATTTGGCTCAGTGGCCAAATCTACCGTCTGTGCAAGTGTACCATTATATTGATATTTTGCTTACTTGTGACTCTCTTACGGACCTTTAGGCAGCTGTACCAATTCTCCAAGCACATCACAAAGCATGTTGCTGGGTGGTCAATGAGGCAAGCTTCAAGGGCCTGGATTGTTAGTCAAATTCTTGGGGGTTTTCTGGTCGAGTAAGACAAAAATCCCCAATATAGTCATATATAAGACCAAAGTCTATCCAGTCCCTACCACAATAAAACAGTTGCAGACTTTCTTAGGGTTGTTGGACTATTGGAGCACTTTCTCGCCACATTTGGCCCAGGTGTTATGTCCCCTATATGGGCTAACTAAGAAAGGCATCCCCTGTGACTAGTCCCCAGAAGCAAAAGTGACCTTTAAGGCTGCAGAAGAGACCATAAAGATGGCTCAAACCTTACATGTTTTAGAACCAGCCTGACTATGCGAGCTGGGTGTCCATGTCACCATGGATGGTGTTTGCTGGCCACTATGACAAAAATCAAAATGTTTGCGACAACCGATAAGGTTCTGGCCCCAACTGTGGAAAGCGGCTGAGAACCAATACTCATCAATAAACAGCTGGCTGTAGCTCATGCTGCTCGGATAGCCACCGAAAGCATTAAGACAGCCTCTGGTCACCAAGACCTCCTACCTGATAGCAGAAGATGGGGCTGAGATTAGACCGCTAGAGCTGACGTGGTACTGCCCAGATCCCCATGTTGGCGAAGTGGGAGGCATACCTGCAACAGCACAGCACTCCGTCCACCACCCTCTGAGGGCAGAGCTATAAGAGGTCCTGGGAGCAGTGATACACGTTTCACCAGAGACCCAGGATTCCCCACCCTTGGAGGGGATCGAGCCAGAGACAAGTCCCCTGGAGGTGCTATGTATTAGTGGCCTGTTGTCACAGCCTGTGTTGTTGTGGATTTTGAGTACAATGCTCCGTACTGAGAACGACACAGAAGATTCGTGAGTAGGTTGTAACGTGAAAAACCCTTCAGTGCCTTGAATTATGTGGTCAGGGTACCCAAAATGACCTAGCCTGGCCTTTTCGCCTGGGCCTTCCATTTGCTAGTGAGTTAGCATATGTTGTGTAGCCCGCACATGCAGAGTGAGTATAAACAAGTAGTGTGTGCTACATAACTTTTTGGCAACTTGCCGGCTTTGTGTAATATCACACATAAGGGATTAGAGCCGTGTAGCGTGGCTGCCCATGCCACTGAGATTGTAAAGGCATGTGAGACATTCCCATGGTTCCATGTCTTTTCTTCAGGCTACCTAAATCTTGAGTGAACTTTCCCGGCCTAGATTGGTGGCAGAATATTCAGAGATAACCAGCCTTTATATCTATATATTCTTTCAAACTTTAAAACATTATAATATTATAAATTATACTTTTCTCAAAATAAGAATGTGACATAATTTTTTGTAACTTGTCTCTTTCACTTTGTAACTGATTCTCTTTCTCTCTAGTACAAATAGATCCATATAATAATTTATACTGACTGTATATTATCCCAGTTTATGTAGGTTTATCCTTTATTCCCATTATGACATACATGCTAGTTATGATTTCACTAGTACACAGAATGCTACAAAACAGCAAAAGAACGGATATAAATATGTGTATATACATGTGCATTTCTATAGATATACATGACTGGCTTTGTTCCAATAGATTTAAAAATCAGAAATAGTTCTTTGGAATTTATTATATAAGTGATAACTTGCTGAAATGTAACCATTTTTATTCACCTGTAGGCTGGGCCTGGCACTCAGTTGTGCATAGATGGCATTAAACACTAAAATTATGAAGTAACTTCTCAGTTATGAATATGAAATTGAAAAGCTGTGTTTTAACTCTCTCCTAATTGCTCATATTAAAAACAACTGCTGACTGGCTCCTATCTTAGGGGAGAGTTTATATTTTAAAACAATGGCACTGGCAGGTGCTAAAGTGTCTGTAACATTAACCACACACATTGCCTTTGTCCGTACAACTGGTGCAGTAATTAAGCACAGGCTAGCGTGGGGAACACTACTAATGGGAAACACCTGTTCGTAGGCTCATGCATTGAAAGCTGTAGGTTAAGTATCATCTCTCAGAATCACAGGCAGTGGTATGTTTCTAAAATCTGGTCCTGTGGGAGATGAAGACACCGTGCAGGGAGAAGGACCGCCATTTCTGCCATACTCCTGAAACCAGTAAGCTTACTTCCTCCCAGACTTTCCAGGAATACATAAGCCAGAGAGTGAGACTGACTACTCTAAAACTTCCATCATCAGCAAGAAATGGGTAGCTCAGACCCGAGAGGTGGGTTGCTCTTTCATGTTAAAAACAGAAAGAGTAGATAGACAGTCTCAGAGTGATTCAAAAACAGAAGCAAATAACAGGTAAGGTCAGCATATCAGCAAAAAAGCTCAGGTGGGTCACAAACAACTGCCAATGAAAATGACAGAGGATTGTCCATTGTGTGATCAAAGTTAGAGAAATGGTTGAGGCCTCGTAGTCTTAGCCACACGGATTCTGTGCCATGCAGGGAGTAGGAAGACATGGAGGTGAAAGGTGGTAGTAATGAGTTGACCCTGTGGCTCCAGCACCATTATTCGGCAACACGCGAATGGCTGCGCAGACTCTCACCCTTCCAGGCCCTCTCGGCCAGGGCACTGTAATCTGTGTCTTCGTCGGCTCTTCTGCTGTCATTCTTGAACCTCATCAGATTATTTCAGAAAGTCCTACTTCTGCTGATTTTTTTTTTTTTTGGAAAGTAGAACTGCTTACTTCTATGTAAATGCTTCAAGATTGTTTTTAAAAATAGAATTAAAATTGAAATCACCTCTCTATACATTTGGTGCTTTTCGTGTGCTCGAGAATGCCCTCCCCATGTTAAAAAATAATTTAATTGAATGATCAACAATCTGAGAAACTAAAACTCACTTTTTCTACTAATCCCAAATTAATAGCTATATTTCTGGTTTTTTTCTTGTTGAAATCACACCTATTTTTCAAGGCCCAATTGGGATGAAGTTTTCTGTGACTCCTAGTTCCTGGATTTAATGGTTATTAATTTTTTCTACTCTGAACCTACATTGTACTTAGGAAGTGATAGATACAAGAAGAGACAAATAGTTTCAAGTTGCAGTTTTTGATCTATTTATCCTTCCCACTCAACGTATAAGGGTGCCTGTTATGGTACCCAACCCAGAGAGTTCGTGTGCTAACAATTTGTAGATGGATGTACAGACAGCCGGAAGTCTTTCCTTGTATTGGCAAAATACATCACCTCTGTAAGCAGCATAGCTGAAGGTGAATTCAGGGATCCTGAATCATTGCTAATTATTGGATGATCACTTAGTCAATAGATAGTTTTTAAGAAGCTGCTTTGTGTAAGCCACTATGATAGATGCCTTGAACAGCTCTGTTAACAGTATGTGTGGTTTCTGCTGGTTTGCTCATCAGTGTTAAGTTTTACTTTCATAATTTCCTCAGGAGCTTTTCCCTCTATTTTCTAACACTTACCTTATTTTTAATTGTCATTTTCCATGTTTTCCAGATATGCAGGTGTCCTCATCAGACTTTCAACCTCATAGAAAATTTGTCTTAGGACCCCCTTGCATTGTCTGGTACAGAAGCAAGCATAACGCATGGCTAATTGTACAAAAGACATCAAGCAAAATCTCCTCATTGGCTTTGACATGAGTCCAAATATAATCAATAACAAGTGCTGTGGCAGCTGGACTACTAAACAATATACTGATCTTTTTCTGCTCTATATTTTTCTAAAATCCTTTGAAATACTTAAGTTTTCAATTATGTAAATGATACTCATTTAAAATCCTAAGAGGTTGGTTGTACATATTATGAAAATATCATATTTATGATAGGTAAAAGTAAGTACTGCATTTTTACATTTGTAGCTCAATATGGATTAAAATTTTAATGCTTTGAAGTAATGTTATTGTACTATGTGATTTAACTTTTATCATGTATTTCAATCTTTCTAAAGTTACTATAATCAAATTTGTTTAATAATGTACCTTTATATTATTACAAGACTTGATAGTTTGCAAAATATGAGGTTGATAATAGAGATAGAGAGTAGAATAACTACCTGGCAGGGAGGATAAGAACAAAGTGAAATGTAGAAAAGTGATTTTAATCTCACTACTGCAGTTTTGTAAAATATAATTTGTTGTTCCCTTAGCACAGCCAGGTTTCATGCTGATAACAAGCTACTGAATTAATAAATCCATCGCAACTATTGAGACTTTTCCTTTAATAGCATAATGAATGTTGAGCATTAAGAAAATGAAAGGCATTCTTTGTACAGATGTTACTTCTAGCAGGTATACATCCATAAGCCTAGGAAAAATCCCAGCATCTCACCCTAAGCAGTATCAATGTGAAAATAATTTCTGCATCTCAACTAGAATACTTTATTTTCCACACAAAAGCACACTGTTTCCTGGAGCACGTTTGCTTATTTTTCAATTGGGAAGGTATTTAGGGGTCTATTTTGTTATCATTACATGGGCTTAACTCCAATTACAGTTAATGGGAGTTGTGTGTCTATAGTCACAGTAGCCTCTGAACTATTTGAACATTATTGCTTTCCATTACCATCATTAAAATAACTTTCCTCTCTTCTGCCAACCTGAACTTCCACAGTAATCTGGCTTTCTGTTTCTTTTGCATGGATTTATTTGCATGTAATGAAGGATATAGATTACACAACATGGCCTGTTTCTAGTTTTAAAATCATTACAGTCTCATTGAGATAAAAATAGGGCTAGAACGGTTTAATTGTTAAGTGGAGGCAATTGATTGGCTTTTAGACCTGCATTTTTGCACAGTACCCTGTGTATACAATTCCACTGGAATAAAACCGTTCAATATAGCTTAATACCTATGGTATCTAGTAAACACCCACATTATTAAAAATATAAAACAGATGAGAAAATAAGGTTTATAAAGTAGAAGCTCTAAACTTTCCCAATAGCCAACAAAAGTGTATGTTTAATTCCAGTCATTCAAATTTTTGATGAGGCAAAAGCAATGAGACTAACCGTATTATAAAATGTCTGTGTATATTCGGTGATGCCCTTGCAGTTAGTGCTGGACTCTGCTGTATTTCCTAAAGAAAAGTGGCCAGCTGTCGCCAAAAACTGATCAGAAGGCAGGAAAGTAGGTTCTGTTAAGTTTTTAAGAAAATGTATGAAGAGTTCCACTTGCTAGTATTTGGATAAATGCAGAAAGAATGAATCATATCTCATTTTTACTTTTATGTTAGCATATTTTAAAAAATTAGTGTACAACAATGAGGTAAGATAGACAAATCCATATCCTGGCAATTGGACTTAAATTACTAGAAGCATTCTGGAATATAATTTGGACTTAATTTTGCATACCTTAACAATGTCACTTCTACACATGGCATATATATATAAATGTACTCTAAAGATGTCCACTGCTGTGTTATTTATAATAGCAAAATATTGGGAACAAATTAAATGTCCTGTAGTAGACAAATGGTTAACTACATTGTGGTATATAGTAATCACACAATATAAAAAGATCGTGTGGCCCTTAAAGTCGTGTTTTCAATGTCATGTTCCAGAAGTTTAATGATGTGGAAAATTTCTACAATGAAATATTAAATAAAAAAGTAAGTCATCAGATTTTATTTATACTTTGAGCTCAAAACATTTTTTTAAAAAGATAGCATTCTAGTAATAGTTAAACAAGAGAATCTGGTCAACTAATAGAGGACATGTGTCCCACTAAGAGATTACTCCCAACCCTAATTTGGCTGCTACCTTCCTACCATTTCTACTGAGTGACAAATTGTATCCAATACAGACTCACTAAAATCACAGAGAAAATATAAGTCAAACAGTTTTGGATACAAAGGGGAAAAAAGTCTAAGTTCACATGGGATTATTTCAATATAACAATCTGAAATAAATTATCTCTTTCTTTTTTTTTTTATTTACCAAGAACATGTACTGGTACTGGTACATTGTAGATATACATAATGATCGCATTCCTTGTAGTTAATTTGTACCTGTACATGATATATGTTGGTTGCCCACCTTCCCCACCCCTTCTTTCCATTCCCCTGCCTCTCCTTATTTACAAAAGCTTTATTTACATTTTTCCATTTTTCCATCTTTCTTCTTCTCTTCCTTCTTTTCCCCCTCCTATAAATTATCTCTTAGGATGCAGATAGCTACTCAGTACACATTTCTGGAAGCAACATGAAGTTTTCTTGATACTATATAGACCTAGACTGCTTTTTGCTGTTGGCTAGAAACAGTGACTACCCATTGATGGCCATCTGCCACACCATCATTTTTGAAAAGCTTTGGAAAACAAAGTTCAGCCTGAATCACAGAGGGTTTCTTTTACTATGTTTTCTAGACAACTAATGCAAATTGAGAAGGGATATTTAAAAAACCAAAAAAAAAGAAAAGGATATTTTGTAACACAATGTGTAGTACATCCTGGCCATAGACTTTTAATGTTATCCTGCTATGAGAGAGGAGTATACAGTATTTGTTAGGTCAGGATTGATACAGCTACATGTCCATGAAATACCAGGGGAAAAAAAATAGCCCTTACATAGACAGGGACATGTAAGCTTGCCGGATATTTGGCCATTTTATAAAGTTTTTTTTTTAAATTTTTAATCTCTACTTGATTTGCTCAGGTAGTATGTAAGATACAACCTGTGCCTTGGCATACACTCAGTTTGCTAGAGGACTAACTACACCCTCCCAGGTTACACACTGTAGGCTCGAGTCTTTTCTAGATAATCTCATTTCGTGTTTAGACTTTTTCTAAATTGTACTTATTCTTCAGTTATTTCACTTGAAAATATTTTCGGTAAGAAGAAAATTAATGATATACATTCAGGTATGGATCTAAACTTTAATGGCATTCAGGTATATCACAGATGACGTGCTTTGTACCAAGTTGAATAAATGATTGCATGAATGAATTGCAGAACCGTACAATAAGGGCTTTAATCTATTCACTGCAAAACTCAGGAAAGTTTTGAGATTTATGCCAAATCAATTTGTGCTTAGAAAAGGCACAAAACTTTTTGGTCTTAGGGCAACAGGGAAAACTTTGACATCTTTTGCACTGCTTAACCTGACATTCAGAAGGTACACAACCATGTTTCAGCTGGCTCAGGCCATGTACAGTATTTATATTATCTTTGGTGAATTATTTGAATATGGTTTTTGGTTTGGGCCACCTCTGCTCCACAGGGCACACATACTCATATAACAGTGTTCTTCTGTTCATCTTCACTCTTTGACCAGATCAGTCTCAAAATCTGTTCACCTACACATAGGGCGTACTTCAAAGACAAGTCCTTGATAACCGAGAGAATCTGTTAGGGTATGCTTATTGTCTATGGTAGATTTGAAAGGCACATTTCAGGACTGATATCTCAGGATTATTGTTCCATTAATCTTCATGCTTAAAAACCAATAGAATCTCCCAGTGAAGTCTTAGACCATGGAGATGTATTTGACCCTCTAGACTTCGTTATGTCCTATAATGTGCTATTCCATGAATTTAAAAAAAGGAAGCAGTGAAGAAATATGACAAATCATGTGGCCCCCTCCTCCGATGAAATGTGTCATTGTCCTGTGTCTCATTGCACATTATAGGGCATAACAAGTATATAAGTATAGACAAATACCATCTTCCTCCCATAGATTTCCAAAAATATAGCAGGCAGGCTGGAAAGGGATGTCCTACTTATTAACAAAGCCCTCCATTATCATCTCAGCCAAATACATATATTTTAAACTACTGAGTTTTTAGAAAGAAGGCCTCTATTTGTTGTCTAAACTCTAGTAGTGTTAGTAGTGTTGAGAGCATAAGACTAGTTAGCAGAGTGAATTTGGTTCAGACTGGGTCTCGTAGTGCAGCTCAGAAATCCTGTCGCTTGGCCACCCACTTCCTCCACAAGTTTCCAAACAAGAAATGCGATCACTCTCACAGTCACCCAAATTGCTCTATTATCACTGACAGCAATCACGTTTCTCATAAATGTGATGCCAACTTATGAGGGCCATCAATATGTACTACAGTAAATATAAATGTATTTCAAACGATTCATTTGCTGATTTTTCAATCTCCAGTTGAAAGAAGACATGACTCCAAGTGTGAAAAGTTGTCACAATTAGATCGTTGTCCATTAGAATGTGAAGCCAGATGGAAATTGTGTGTGTGTGCACATGTGCACTTTATATTTTCTAGGTTACACTTACAGCTTGATCAATACAAGTCTAGAGTATAAATATATGTTTTGCAACTAAAAAATACAGAGAAGTGGAAATAAATCAAATGGTCCAGACCAGCAATTGCTGACGTTGTTTCTAATGGCATTTTTCATAAACATGGTGTGGGCTGGCATTTTGAAAATGTAAGTGATAACCTTTATAGAGTTGCTTCATAAAATTATCTCATTAATTTAGGAATCAATTGGGCACCCAAAGAGAGGGAAAATGGGAGAGAGAAAAAGGGGAATGGAGAGAGAAAAGTCTAGAATAATTCTATTTTGTGTATGCAAGAAGTCAGATTGGGGTCTTGAACCAGTGTTTAATCTGCCTTCCAAAAGCTCAATGTCCTTTCCCCAGTTTACTTTGACTCAAAAATTTATTTTCTAACACCAAATGCCACCAGTAAATTGCAAGTTGATGTGAACCCTTACATCCCATCATTTAATGCTGTGAGGCTGGGTTTTGGGAGGTGGTCTTGGATCCAGTAAGTGATGTATGGGGTGGCAGTAGCATTCCTGGATTGAAGCACAGATGCCTGTTGACTTTAGTATGTAGGACTACCAAGGCAGTAGTCTTTTTTCAAGCTGGCACAATCCTACAGGAATGCTACCATTATTCTCATATCTGACAGCTTTTAACACTGAATGCTTAAATGCTAGCACTGCAACAAGAACCATAATATTGTAATTTCATTTTAAAATGTTTTCTAAGAAGTCTCAAGCCAATCTGTATGCAAACCAGAGCATCTAAGTAATAAGCCCCTTATCCAGGAATGTTATCATCACATTTTTAGCTGAATTGTGATCCATATCACAAACTAAATAATGGATTTTTTTACTGGTATCTTCAAAGGGATGCCCAAATAATCCATCATCCAGATATATCTCCAAGTAGAGAAAATGCCTTTTGCTTTCTCACCTCTCAGTGTTATTGCACTATGAAGTTCTGGGCTGGTTGGCTCAGTGTACTCATAATATGGTGATATTAGTGAGTCCAAAGTCATGGGGGCCAGTGAGTTTTGCCTTGTGTATTGCCCAAAGACTTCCACAAATTGGTCATAAGATGCTAGCAGATACTAGAAAAGCACCATGGCAAAACCTCTACACTTCTTTCCTTCATTCTCATGTAACAGGCAGGATGTGTTAGTTGGGCCTCATAATCTTAGTGAGAAAGTGAGTAGCAATTTGGGAAGCCCCAACGTCAACCTCTGAACAAAGCAGACCTCACACTTAGGCATTAACTTTGCATTATAATCCCCCATCATGCCATTGATTTGCATGTAACCTTCATCACTAAAGCAGAGATAATAGGATAGAATGAAATGGGTTTACCTCCTGGGGATGTTGTGTGAATTAGCAAATTAACGAGTGTAAAGCGTTAGCATTTATGTAAGTGCTGCTGGTTGTCATTATTTCTAGGGACCTAGTCTTATTCTAAATGGAGAATCTAAGTATATTGTGTTTTTGTCAAAAAGGGATTTTCACCCATATCAATTGCATTTAAGATGAGCATAAAACAGAGGTGATAATAACATAGTAGTGATCATCACAATGCAGAGCTGTAAACCTTTTGCCTATTAAACCTAAAACTATTTTCAGCAACTTTCAAAGCTTTTAAACTTTACTTTCTAAGCTTCGTGCCAACAGTTATCTCTATAGTGATTATTCTGCCTGTGATGGGTGGGGAGAATGGGACCCAGAATAGGTCCCATTCATTATTCATTCCCATAATAACCATATAATCTATTGAATTTGTTTACATCATACAATCAAACTCAGTAGCTGATTTGATTGCCACATATTGCAATCATTGTAAAAAATAAAAAAACTCTTCTGCTCTGCCCACGCTGGTGTCCTCTAGAGGTAGCCAACATACAAATTGAAAACTCATGGGGAACTGAAGTGCTTTCCAACAAAAGACACTGTACATAGATCCTTTCGATTTAACATCTTTACCAAGAAAATTTGTTGTCACCTGCTATTTCCAAGGGGACTGTGCTTGAGAGAATTCCTCCATTTCTTTTATAACTCTGACTTTGCTTACCATGAAAAGTCATTTATTGCTGATTGCAGAACTCTTGAACTCAGCCTGGCAGCTGCAGTGTGAAATCCTCAGATCTGGGCTCCTTATTGCTTATTTACATATTCATTTGAAGTGATTTTTAGGACTGTTTGAAAACCTCTCTAGACCTGACATCATGTAATACCCAAGATCTAAGGCTCACCATGTTTTTGGTTCTTTTTCTCTTTGTCTTACAGATAACAGGCGAGTACCTTTGGAAAGGTCACGCTCACGCCACAATGGAGCTATCTCATCTAAGTGATGCCAAAGAATATGAAAACATTTAAACAAAATCTTACATGTTGAGAAGAATGAAACAGGCACTCAAGGGATTGAAATAAGTGTATTTCTTTAAAGGTCAAGCTAAACTGGATGAAGCAATGTGCATTTGTAAAACTGTTGCAGGACTCCTCCTACAATTATACTAATCTGAACATGGTTGTTGGGATTATGTAATGTTCGTTCCACTTTAGTGTAAAGAAGTGTATTATTTTTTGTTCTGTGTAACCTAATTCTCAAGATGCAAGTGTAAGAAACCAAGTGAGTTCTAAGGCTTTGAAACATAACGTCTGTAAAAATTTAAAATCTTAAATTTCTAGGTCATTCCTTCCAAAAAAGAAAAAAAAAAAGAAGAAGGAAGAGAAGATAAAGAATAAACAGACAGAATTATTCAATGTCTGCTTCCATACTTTACATAAAAAAAGAAAAGTTGAAGAAAAATGTGCTTGTCGATGATTTGGGAATGTGCTAATATTGCCCACATTGTAAGAGAAGCCATGTTCCAGCTCAGTCCAGTTGTACAGACTCTTGTCTCAAGTGAAAGCTGATGGATTCATCTGCTTTGGCTGATGTTACACTTAGCATTAGTCTAGCATTTCAGCGTGATATTGCAGACACTTCTCATTGCTAAAAATAAACCAAAGTTTAACAGAATCAGTTAGGGAAAATGACTTAAACTCTATTTAAAGAGGTATTTTCTAATTATGCATAGATATCTACTTTATACAAATTCTTTATATCACTATTTTTGAGAAAAAAACCCACATTTTAATGTTTATGCTAGGGATGAACCTGAACATTCTATTGTCTTTCCCAATTTCAAAGGCAAATACTGTTTCCTATTCTGTGGTTTATTTCTTCTCTCTGTTACTTCTTTCTTCCTTGACCCTCTTGAAGGCAGGGAATAGAGTTCTAGAAGACCTGAAAGGGAAGAGATTTCTTTCTGCAGGAGGCAGCAGAAAACTGTCGAAAGGTCAATTGTTTTATGTTCCTTTCTACTCCCTTTTCCAATTCTACTTTGGTGGTCGGAAGAAAAAAATGAAATCATATATAGATCCCAGCAACTAGGTGAGCTTTTCAGTCATCCTCGTACTTACTTATATATTGACACATTTAAACGATGCTAACAAAACAACTCTAGGAAGAAAAATAAGCTTTACATTTTTCTTAAATAGATGAGAGAATAAAAGTTATACTTAACTTGTCTATTATTTTCAAATATAGGTTGAAATAATTGGTATAACTTTTCTGGAGTGCAATTTTAAGACTAATTAATGCAGATGATTATAATTACTATATGTATATTTGAATACATATAGTATTTATATGTATATTTCTTAGGTAGAAAATCCTATTTCCACTCCTCCAAAACACACTGTAAACATTCAGAGCAAAGACACACAGGATTGGCTTGGTAAGTCATATTATGGGATAATGTAAACATGTGACAATAGTTCACAGATTCCTTTATATACATGTATAATAATTTAAACTGTTGCCTTTTTCTCCAATTCATTCTTACTTGAGTATTATACTTCAAAATGTTCTGAGGATGCTATAATAGAGAGATAAAAAAGTAAGGATATCTGAGATTTTCCTATTTTTCCTATTTTAAAATATGCACACACACACAAACATATTTAAGGACATATCCATCTCACACACTGTTTTTTAGCAACAACAACAAAAGTGTAGGTCCTACTATTTTGTGTAAATAATGAATATGTGCACTTTTGACTTTACAAAGTCTTTTCTGAAATCTTCATGATATGACTTCTTTTGATAACTTTTCAGGCTATCAGAAAATGATTTTGAAATGTAAATCCTCACTGAAATTTCGGGCATTTGCCATGCCATATTATCAAGCTAGTCAAAGTAAAAAACTGATGCATATCACTTATTCCACATGTAAACTTGCCTTGTTTTCTAGTTTGTGAACAAGAATGAATGAAGAACTATTATTGATAAGTTATGTATTTGTATTTAATGCAATCCCACGTGCTTTTCACACATATTAAGAAGCCTTTCAGGATCCAATAATTAAGTTAAAAGATTTGCTTATCAAATTTATAGTGGTCCTGTTCTAGCTACTTGGCAGTTTTGTTTTAGATTGAAATGTATGACCAAAAAGAGTACATAGTGACATTTTCAATATAGAACCAAATCGCACTAAACTCTTTTGTTGATTACTGCCACACATGAGCAATACTGTTTTTGCAGAGTTTCTTTAAAATGTGAAAAAAAATAAGTATAAAACCTTTAAAACATTAACTAGTCATATTTATTTCATTTGGCTGCTGTAATGACCTTAAGTTTGGTGGTTTAACACAACTGAAATTCTCTCACAGCTCTGGAGGCTGGGAGCTTAAAATCTAGGTGCCTGCAGGCAGGGCCACGCTCCCTCCAGAGACGCTGGTGGAAAATCATTCCTTGCCTTTTCCAGCTTCTGGTGGCTATTGTCATTCCTTGGTTTCTGGTCACATTTCTCTCTGCTTATCTTCACATCACCTTCTCCTCTGAGTACCTGATCTCCTTCTGCCCCTCATATAAGGATACTTGTGCTGACATGGAGGAACCACCCAGATTAATCTCCTCATCTCAAATTCTTTAACTTTCATTTTATCTGGTTTCTGGCTCTTTTGGGACATGCTGGAAGTGTTTCTGCTGGTGTAACATTCTCTAAAACCTCATGAGGCTTCCATATATGTCGTGTCGATTCACGCATTGAGAGAAGAGGATCCTTATACATCTGTCCTGGATAAGCTCATCTCTATTCCTGGTTTCTGCTGAGATAGCTAAGTGAATCCACGAGTCACTGCCATTTCTCTTCAGCACTAACCAAAGGTGGTCCAGCTACATGCTAGACCTTATCTATTGAGCACCTTCTTAACAGCGAGTATCCTTACTTTACCATCTGTTACAATCTGAGTAGGCTCAGAATTTCCCAAATCATCAAGTGCTAGTTCTTTTTTTTTACTTAATAATTCATTCTTCAGTTTATCTCTTTCCTCTCTGATTTACTATGGACAGCAAGAAGTAACTAGGTCATACCTCCAACACTTCGCTTGCAAATCTCCTCAGTTAAATATTCAAGTTCATCGCTTATAAGCTCTGCTTCACACACAACTGTAGGGGTCACTTCAGATAAACTTTCTGCCACTGTGTAATAAGGGTTGCCTTTCTTCCGTTTTCCAATAAAATTTTCTGTATTTCCTTCCAGGCCCTCATCAGACATGCCTTTACATTCATATTTCTATCAGAAGTCTTGTTGAGGAAATGTATGCTTTTTGTCTCAAGTGCATTGAAATTCTTCCAGCCTCCATCCATTATCCAATTCCACTGCCACTTTCCCATTGTAGGTATTTGTTACAGCAATACCCCATTTCCCAGTACCAATAGCTGTATTAGGTCCCTGTGGCTACTGTAACAAATTACCCCAGACATGGTGGTTTAAAAGAGTAAGCTATTGATTCTCTTACTGTTTTGGATACTAGAAGTCCAAAATTGAGATTTTGGTAGGGCTATACTTCTGGAGGCTCTAGGAGAAAATCCATTCACCTTCTCTTTTTTTTGGCTATCGTTGTTCCTTGGCTTGTGACTGTGTTTTTTGCTCTGTCTTCACATCATCTTCCCCTCTGTGTACCTAACCTACCTCTGCCTCTGTTTTAAAAGGACACTTATGATGGCAAGGGCACCTAGATGGCCCACCCAGATTACCTATGGAAATCTCCTCACTTGATGATCCTTAATTTAATTACATCTTCAAAGACCCTTTTTTCCAAATAAGATAATTTCACAAATACTGTGGATTAGGACATGAGCATGTTTTTTTGGGTGGGTCACCATTCAGCCAGTACACTAGTTATGTCACATAACTGTATTTAACCCTTTTTAAAATGCATCCTTGGTGCTCAAGCCAAATTAAAGATTGTCTCTAAAGCTATTATCTGCACAGGTTACTGCATGCTTTGTTTTAAGTGGATTGAAAATCTATTCTAAATTTTGGTTGATACTTTTGCCACTGTGGCCAGTTAGCCTGAAAAAAAACCAGTGATCTCAACTCTGTGCCCTGGTGTATCTTGTCTGCCCTTTCGATGGCGTCTCTGAGCAAGTGTCTTCTGTGATTTATAATGCAGGCACAAAACTACCTCTGATACAGAAGGGTTCTTTCCAAGTTTACTTTAGATATTGTGAATCCCTCAGCTGAAGGGAGAGGTGCAAGCAAAGAATGCATTGAATGGGTATTGAGGGAGATTGTGTCCATACCAAGCCACCTTGCAGAAGTATTTCAGTAGCAGTAAAATTGTAGATTTGTGTTCTCATTTTGCCTGGGAATAAACACCTGTCTCTAAGCAAGACCAAGAACGACTTGCAACCTATATGTAATGCCTACTTATTCAATAAAGTTAAGATATACCTTAACTGTTGTGCTGCCTCTGCTAATTAAGCTTACGGATGAATGAAAGGCACAAACTGAAGTGCCAAGACAGAATGTGAGAATAGGAGACACTTAACTGAACAGCAATGCAGGTGGAGATCATGGGATCATAGTCAAAGACTGACATTCTTGTGGGAATCTTACGGTTTTCTTTGGTATTCTTCAGCACTGTTTGTCAGAATAGTAGGGAAATATTTGTACAACTAAAAAGGCTAGAAAAGTCAGGGGGCGATTTACATGTTCCAGAGAAACTCTTTCTACAGAGAAGGATTTTTTTCCCTTGAGTATAAGACAAAAGCAATGGGTTTCAAATGCTCAGGGGTGTAAACATCTGCAATAAGTAATACAGGATTGAAGGTCATTATGCTCTTGAGAGCTTTCAAAATAATGTGTCATCATGGGTGGGCTGACTTGAATGTGAAGGGCTGGACAATGTAATAACCAGGTCTATAAAAGATGTGACCCCCAAACCTGGCAAACCTATTGTTTCCTTTGGAATGGTTTACCCCAATAATCAAATACATTGCTTTCCTTGCTTTACCCCTACCTCACACACACCTTACCCAAACAAGCAAATTACTTAGTAGGGAGTCTGAAAAGTATAGTATCCATAACTGATGAAATTTGAGGTTGATGCCAAGAGTTTGAAGGAAACTGGAAATGTATAATATATATTATATACATATAAATGAGAGATTTGAATTATAATAAAAGGAAAGCACTAGCCAAAGATCTCACTTACAGACTTAATATATCTAGATGTCTAATCCTGCAATATCCACAATCAAAATATTATCATAGTTTCTGTCCACTGTAGGGAAAGCAAGTTGCAAATACATGAATTATGCAAATCATAGCATTGTCTCTAGTTCTTGGAAATTAGCCAAATTAGTTCAATCTTTAACCACATTGACCTTATATCTTGTCTAATGGAGATTTAGATAAAATTTTCACTTATATCTTGGCATACTGAGGTCCAGTCAAAATTTTCACCTTTCGATGTTGATGAGCAAAGCATAAAAGCTATCACCATATTATTAGACATCATCATAATAATAAATAATATGAAACCCTCATCTTTTCGACTTTGCTAAAGCCTCCCCGTTCCCAACCTCCAGTGTAACTATTCTAGTTGCTCGGTGCCCACTCAATGGAAACTGCCTTTTTAGGACACAAGTTTGAATTAGACATAGCACCTTCCTGCAGGACTTCACAGTCTAGTTGGAGGTATGTACAGAGTTGTAATCTGAGGTGGAAGAAACTGATCAGTGTCACAAGAGTGGTATCAATAAGGCCTGTGAGAGTCCTGGAAAACCAAACTATCTTCACTTTCAGATAGGTTGGGCAGAATGCAAGTGCCACTGTAGGCATTTTGGAAGGCATGACTATTAATCCTGGTATGTCAGTTCTATTGGATTACGAAGCACCTAGCTGATCAGTAAAGTATGTTCTCGCGTGTGTCAGTGAGTCATAGAGCCAGGGCCTTGGATATTATTTATAGTCCCTTGTACATTCTTCTCTGACACTGTTCCCTGCTCTGCTTCCCAGCTCCCAAGAACAGAGCAGCTTTGCTCCTTCATTTCCCTCCCCCATGTTTCTGCCTTGGAGCCAGATGATCATAGACTGACTACATGAGCCAGTTAAATCTTTCTTCCTTTAAGTTGTGGGTTGCAAGTATTGTGTCTCAGTGTTGGAAAGCTGACTAATATGGAGAAAGTGGCCTTTGAACTGAAATGTAAAAGTAAGTAGATTCAGATATGTGATGATTTTATTCATACAGTCAGTATTTACTGTGTAACTACTGTGTTCCACGTACAATGCTAAGCTGTGAGAATATAAAAATGAACCAGATAAATGTGCTCCCTGTACTTTTGGACCTTATGTTTTTTTGAAGAGGTTTGGAGGGAAGGGATGAGCAGAGGTCCAAGCTTGGAACCACTTGATCCATGTGTAGGGAATATTAAACAATTCATTTTAACTATAGTGTAAGGTCTATGAGAAGCAGCAGGGGTTGTGTGGCTTTGGACTTGATTCTATAAGTGATAGGGAGACACTGAAGGGTTTTGTGCGAACAAATGATAGAGAGTACTTACGGAAGATGACTCCAGGAGCTCTGTGGAGGACAGGGAAGGAAAAAGTCGCAGGACACTAACATCATTGAAGGCCATGCAATAATATTATGGAGAAATGAAGGCCTGTGTTGCAATAGCATCAGTGGAATAAATCCTAGTGGCATCTAAAGAACCGGCAACCTCATGTTGGGGGAATAAGGAAATGGAGGAGTCAAATTGGACTGCAAGTTTTCAGACCTGCATGACTGATGAGCTACCTTCAAAAGAAAAATTGAACACAAGAAGAGTTTATCTTTCAGGGCTTATCTATTCCTGGGATACACACAGCTACCGTTCTGATGCACGGTACGATCCTATTATCTGTTCTGTTGAAGGCTTGCACAAGCTTTATATACAAGTAATAGCAAATCAGAGAGACATAGAGCAGACAGGAGAACGTGGTTTATGCACAAGAAATTATTCAGTAATATTATAGTAATTATGATAATAAAAGCAAGAGTAAGTTCTCTAGGTTACTTTCTTTTCTTCCATTGTCTCTCCCCATTTCCTTCCATTCTCTTTTCCTTTCTTTTTAATGATACTGAAAACCAAAATTTTGAATTACTGTTCAAAGAAAGAAAAAAATGACAGAGTGGACATTAAAATGTCTTGTTTCAGTTTTGGTTTCATACTGATAGGAAAGAAAGGCACTTAGATGAAGTATAATTTATGAAAAAATCTTTAATTAGTTCATAGCTGAGCTTCTTAAGTATCTGGTTAATATTTTAAGCTGTACATTTAAGAGGTTCTTGAACAATTATTATTCTCTAAAGGAACAGCAAATTTTCCCATTTTAGTATTTCCCAGTAATCGCTCAGACTTCCAAACTGTGGCCACCTCTTTATGCTGAATAACTTTCTACTCAAGGAACTATAAAGTTTCTCTCTCCAGTCAACTGTGGGGGTCACACGACACTGAATAGCTTCAGTTTTGCTAATATTATTTTGTTTTGAAATGGGAACTGGTTTATCAATCTCTTTTACTTACCTCACTCAGCTTCTAGTACCTTGTATCACCTTCCTTCCATTTTCCTCCAAAACTCCAAATATAAGAATGAGAATTGAAAAATACTCAAATACTATGAATTTTCTTTTTCAGCAGACTTTGACTGAACAACTGGTGGAGTTATGGTGGTGCTGGGGAGCGGGGTGGAGAGGAAATAAAAGAGGTTGTGTACTGAGTGCCCTAGCAGATAAAAATGTAAGTGTGTCCCCGATGTCAATGACTTCTTGGCTTCAGAGCATCAATGGTAGAAAGCTGACTTGCTGTGACCTTATATTGTATAGTGCTTTGTACTTTTAAAAGGACTTTCACTTTGCACATCCATTATTCTATCATTTTATTTCCTCTCAGTCTATAAACATCCTCAAGTTTCCACTATTCTATTAAACAACCACCTTCCTGTGACTCTGTCCTTTAAGGTTACCAACGATTACCTCACTACCGAATCACACGGATGCCTCCCAATCCTCATTCTGCTTACTTTCTCCCGTGTCTTCTAAGTATACTCAGCCTTCTTCCTTACCTCTCAGAAAACTCCTCAGTCCTACTTATTACAGGTTGTCTACACATGACCCCCAAGTAGAGAATTATCCCTGATTGTCTTCAGGTATATTCTCCCCATCCCCAGGGCCATCTTAGTCCCACCCACGGCTTTAACAATTTCATTCAAGCAGAGACTCTAGAGTCTCTTCTGCACCCCAGAACCACTGTCCCACTGAAGAGCAGCTCACACTTCAGACTTTGTATTTTCCCACGCAAATATTCTTCTCCAGCTAATTTGTTTTTCTCTCCAGGTTACCTGACTCATCAATGACACCATCCCTTCCCTAATTTATAAGGCTAGAAACTGCTGAAGTATCTTGCATTATTCCCTGTCCCCTAATAGCCAGTCAGGTGTAGAAGTTGGTCTGCCTGGTTCAGTCTTTTACCTCTTCAACTATCCTTCATACTGTTTGAGATAGCAGCCTAAATTGCCTTAATTCTCTTCAAAAGCCTTCGAGTGTTCTTCTTAATTAACCAAACTAGGGTGGCCTTCAGAGGTCCCAGGAGCAGACTCAAAGAACTGTCACACCTCTTGTAGTCCAGCTGTCCAGCCAGGCTGCACAGGCTGTCTGGGAGCGTGTCAGTGATAAACGACCGTATGAGGTGCCCAAATGTGCATGTAGCTTCTTGCCGATGTGTGTGCCTGCAGTTTACTCTGCCTGGTATGGCCTCAAGCCCAGCCTCATGCTTTTTCTCCTATTAATCCTTCAAGGACCAATGCTGCCTTTTGAAGCCTTTCTAATTTTCCTTCACTCATTAAAATAAATTGTGTTATCTATGCTTCTACAGCAACTTATTCACATCTCTGTTATGGCGTTTATTTCTTTCTGCCTTCTTCTGTATTTGGTTTTCTATGTCCTTGACTAAAATGTAAGTTCCTTGATGGCAACGACTGTCTCATTCATCTCTGGGCCTTTGCACAAAGCGATTACTCAGTGAATTAATATATGCCGTGGATTCTCAGGGAATTAAACAAATGAAAAGAAATGTTTCATACAGGTAATAGAAAATCAGCTAATTTTCTCATCCAGGTGAGAACATAGCCTTCACCCTTATCCTGGGAACTAAGGGCTTGTCTAAGGGCAGTGATGAGGACAAGATCCCCAAACTCTAGACAGCATGAAGTTGAGTTTGGATGAGTACTTTCTGCAGCTCATGACTGACTGAAGACAAGTAGGAAGGCGATTTTTTCCTCCAAGGTCAAGCTTTTAACAAATGTCTGCAGTGTACACCGAGGGATTTGGCTGTACTCCAATTATGCTAATACATTTTATGTATGGGCCTCCAGCATCCGCAAACCACCTCCCCAAACAATTTAGTAAGTGTAAATATCAAGGCAGAGTTATAAATGTGGAACTTGTTTGTAATGTACCAACCTTGTTATTATCAAATGTCATAGGGTATAAGTCATGGCAATTATGCTCCCTGCTTTTCATTACATTTCTTTTACTTCTTAAAGGTGCAATGTATTTCCACACGCTTCCCCCATTCTGTCCTGCCTAAGGAACTTAGTCTGGCTGTGTGTTCCGGAGTCACAGAAGGCAGGAACTTTAGGGTCATGGGTTTAATGGATATCCTGATAAAAAAAAGAAATTTCGTGGATCATTGACTCTACCTAACATTGTACCTTTACTTTAGGCTTCACTGTGTGTGTGTCAACGGTTCAAGTTGTGAGTCTTTGTGGATTTCTCCGTGCATGATTTCATGATCTAAAACACAGAATTTTTCCCTCTTCCTTCCTACCACTTGAGCATGTGGATATGTATGTGGTCCTGTCAAGGAGAACCTGGCAATTTTGTTCAAAGCCTTCAAACTTTCCATTGATACCTTGGTGTGATACAGTCCAGAGCCACCTCTGAAGTGATCTACTTGGCTGGCGAAAGTGAGAGAAAGTAGGCCTGATTTTTCTGATTTGGACCAAAAAGTCATTCATCATATCCAGCCTATAATTCTACTTCACAGACCCTTTTCTCCTCTCCATTTCCCACTAAATCGTACCAACCACACAGAAAGGGAGAGGCAGGCAGATCTCTTACTCCATATAACTAAATGTTTTATGACAAATATCCTATTTTCTTTCAGAGGAAGCATTTGGTCCAGCTGCAGGCTTCAGCAGACTTCTTTGTATCAGGCAGGAGACTTGCCAGGCTACAGAAGTCATTTGACAAGTAGATCGATTTTTAACAGCTTTGCCAATTGCCATTGTTTTCAAAGTTTCATTGAAAGAGAGTGTCCGAAAAGTGGTTTACCTTGCACCCAAGAGGTATGTTCAGAGTCTTATATCCTCTAAGCATAGTATCTTCTTCACGTTTTGGTATACGATTCAACAACGATGTTAATAAAAAAAAAAAAAAAAAAACTATTCATCCCTTCAACATCCATTCCACAAAGCATTCACTGAACATTTACTGTGTGACCTGCATTATGCTAGCCACTATACCCAAGAGGTGTTCCACATATATGGTGACTATTTAAATTTTTAAAATTTATTACAATAAGACACATCACCATTAATTCCTCTCAAAATAATCTCCTGATTTCAAATGCACCTATCCCATTGTTCTTGCCACTTTCAGAAGCAGTTCTGGAAGTTCTTGCTCATGAGTGTCTTTACAAGGTGTGATCAAAAATGGGATGAATGCTGCTGCAAAGTGCCATCCAATGGAAAGGCAGGCTTGAAAAAGTACTACAGTGTGTCTTCATCCATCTTATTTACCAGATCTGATCTGGCACTGTACTACTTCCGGCTCTTCCTCAAAGTCAATGACCATCAAAGGTAAATGTTTTGATTCAGTTCAGGAAGTCGATGTAGCCAGGACAGAACAACTAGATACTCAAAAGTAGACTTCTAGAACTACTAGACTTCTAGAACTACTTCAGAAAAGTAGCAAGAACAATAGGATAAGTGTGTTCAAAACAAGGAGGAGTATATTGAGGGGCATTAATAGCAATTTGTCTTTTACTGTAATAATCATTTATAAGGTAAACAATGATTGTATTTGTCAATCAACCTTATATAAGAGTGAGCAAGAGTAGATGTGTTTCAGGTCTTCATCAGCTTACAATAAAGTGGAGCATGACAATGGTAAACAAAGCAATATATTATTACAATTGTGTTAAGTCCCTAAGAAAGAAAGAATAATGGAGAAAGAATATAGGAGGAACTAATGGGGTGCCTCTGTGTGTGTGTGTGTGTGTGTGTGTGTGTGTGATGGAGATGGAGAGGGTTTAAGTTAGAACAGATAGTTAGGAATGGCTTCTCTGAAGAAATTATATCTAATGGGAGACCTAAATGATGAGTAGAAATTAACCAAGTGAAAAGTAAGTAACTGTATAGGGTCAGTGTAAATGAAGTAATGTCCATATAATGGGGTAGTATATTTATAAGCTTGTGTTTTGCTGTATTATGGTTATAACAACAACAACAACAACAACAAAAAAAAAACCAAACCTCCATTACTGTAACAAAGCTCAGTTGTGGGAGCTGCAGGTCATCCATGACTCTGCTTCATATATCTTCTTCATCATAGGATCCTGGCTGGTGGACAAGCTCTAATTTTGGACATGCCAAACTTATGGCAGAGGAAAAAGAGTAAAAAATGCTGAACCATGCCATATGGCAGAGGCCAGTTTGGCTCACATTTCATTGGCCAAAGCAAGTTCTATGGCCCAGTCCATTCCAATTTGTCAAGTTAATAGAGCAGGAAGAAGACACATACTCTAAACAAGAAGGGAACTTTAATACTTAGGAACAAAACACAATCTACCACAACTCTTGTCTGAATTGCACTTTATGTCCCTTGCTAATACACATTTTTAACATTTTCCTGAACATCCCAGGGCCTCACTTTTCTCATCCCTAAAAAAGATGTTTAAAACAACTGAAGAGAACCTAAAATTGTTTTTCCAGGGTTGGGGTTGGCTCTTAATTTAGGAAGCAGTCTGGGGAAACTGCAAATGTATAGTCTGGAGTCTAAAGTTTCTCTACATTTTCCCTTTTTCCAATTATGTTGATAGAAATAAAGCAAGTTCTAGCATGCTACCTTGACCACTAACTGTTATGTGACCTTTGGCAAGTTACTGAATCTCTCTGAGCCTTAGACTATTCTGAGCCTTAGATTTAGGCTTGTATCTAGATGTTCCCCCAAAGCCTGATGCAGTCATAGGTGGGGCATTTGGGAGGTGCCTGGATCATGGGTGTGTCATAACTAAATGGCATTAGCATAGTTCTAGGTGTGGATAATGGAAGTCCCACCCTGGGTGTGGATGGCACCAATCAGTAGGCTTGTAGCCTGGAAAGTAGAGGGACAGAAGGAAGGCTGCTTGCTGCTTGCTGCCTCCTGCCTACTCTGCCATGTACTGGGTGAAAGAGACATGTAGTCCCTACCCTACAGCTTGAGGCAAACTCTGTCCTCCACTTGCTGTGACTCCCACTAAGTCTGCCACCTGTGAAAAGCCTGCCATTTGAAGGCCCACTTCATAACCCTCGTGCACTAACAAGTCTTTCCGGATTCTCTCAACTAAAACTCATCTTTCCCCTCTCACACTACCATATCATCATTTTATTATATATTTGAGATGTTTTGAGTAGATAATACATTCGTTTCAAACTCAGAGTGGGTTCCTGTGGGCATGCATACAACACTCCCACCCCCACACTGACCACTCAGTTCTCTTCCTTAGCAGTAACTAATGTTATTGGATTCTTTGTGTATCTTTGCAGATATGTCTTAACTACATATACAAATACATATGTAAATACACATTTCTTCCTTTTTTTAATAGCAGCATGCTAAACTTAATAGTCTACCTTAGACATCATTTCATAGGGAACATACATAAAATATTTTACTGAACTATCTGCTATGTAATGAAAATCATTATATTTGTGTTTGTCTCCCTGAAAGGCTTTTAATTCTTAGTAAGTATAGATTTTGTTTTCTTTTCTGTATCCTCACAGAACTCTGCATCTTGGACTGTGGTACTATACATAATGCTCAGTAAATGTTAAATTAAATTGCTCAACTGCTACCAAATTAGTCTTCCAAAAACACTCTTCTGCATATAGCACCCCCACCCACATGAAAATACCATTAACTTCTAATTACCCGAAGCACGCATTTCACATTCAAGGACCTTTACCGTCAGGCCCAACTTGCCTTTCCAGACTATTCTTTACTCCCTAGAAATAAACCCTTTGCTTTAACCAAAAGGTCTCCTCTCTAGAGCTTTGCCACAGGTTGGTTTGTATGTATGGTTACCTAGTGTGTGTGTGTGTGTGTGTTATTCTTATGTCTTCCCAAGTAGACTATAACTCCCTGAAACAGAGGTGATGTCTAATGCCTTTATTTACCCCGGGACAGTGCCTAGAACATAGTGTATACAACTTGGTAATGATCACTGCATAGTTGATGGGCTTCTAAATATCTTTTTCCAGGCCTTCTTCCCTTCCCCTGGGCCTGGCCTGCCCCAGGCTGGATTATAATTGGCGAGAGTCTACATTTCCTTTTGGCAGAGACAGAAGGGAGTTTGTTTCTCAAATCCATTTTTATTTTTAAATCATTCCTTCATCATTCAAGTGATTCTCAAGTCAGAGAAGTTGTAGGCAGAGACAGTGACAGAGGTCAAAACACAAAATAAGCATAGCTTCTGTGCAGGAGTTTTTCTTCCCATTTTAACACTTTTGTCTAGAATTCCACTTATTTAAATCAAAAATCTCTGACTTTTCACATGCTCAAACAATGGAAGCAGCTTTGTAATTCACATCAAAAGCCAGTACGGCACTCCTGTGGCTGTCTAACACTTCAATAAAGCCCAGTAGTACTTAAACAGTATCAGCTCAAAGATGGGAAGTGCTACAATAGCTACCACTCAGCGAGCATTATGTGGCAGATGCTATTTGAAAGCTTTACACTCTTCATTTCATTTAATCCTCACAACCATCCTGAGATAGCTTCTATTATTCATAATTTGCAGATGAATCAACTGAAGCTCAGGGTGGCCAGGGAGCGTGATCGAGATGTCTATTAGCAAGTAGTAGAGGTGGTGCTTCAACATAGGCGATATGGTTCCAAAACATACGGTCTAACCACTTGGCATATTTTCTCTCCTTGTTGACAAAGTAGCTGCCTTTCGGATGTATACCACTTGAAATCTGTTGTATATGAACCTCCTCTGGACCATGGATATCAGCAGCCTCATCTTCGCATCGTTTCCATTGTAATAAAAGAAACATAGAGAAGGGGCTAGTTTCATATGCATAAAAAGAAGAGGGGTGACACCTGTTAATTGTCAGCACTACCATCTTTTCAGTGAGTAGTGTTTATTTTCTTTATTAGCAACAGAGATTTGTCGCTACTCTAGACTTGGAGGATCATGTGTGGTTCTACTATTCCTTCCTAGCTAATAAAAAGTCATTCTTACTGCATGATATGGTTTAGCTCTAGAATGTCCCCCATAGCCTCATGTGTTCAGGTGAGGTTTCAGAAGGTGATTGGATCATGGGGGTTGTGGCTGAGTGTGCTGTTAAGAGATTGGGCCTGATCAGAAGAGGCAGGTCACTGGGGGTGTGACCCAGAAGGGTTTATTGTTGTTCTTAGCATCTCCTTTCTTTCTCTGCTTCCTGGCTGCAATGATGTGAGCAGCAGCTTTCTTCTGGAATGCCCTTCTGCTACGCTGTTTCTGCCTTGAAGTAGGCTGACTATGGACTGAAAACATGAGCCAAAATAAGCTTTTCCTCCTTTAAATTGTGGGTGTCAAATATTATGCCCCAGTTATGAAGAAAGTGACTAAGGCACTGTACCAGTGCCCTCTTCCTCTATTCAGTAAGTGATTTGAAGATATGAATACATGCATACGTACTTACATGCTACAAAGAATAGGAATTTCCATATATAGGATGGGCTCAGTCATTATAAAAGTTACAAGATTTTAGTTTCTCTCTCTCTCTTTTTTTTTTCTTTTTTTTGGGGGGTGCTGGGGCTTGAACTCAGGGCCTTAGTGCTTGCTAGGCAAGTGCTCTACCACTGAGCTAAAGCCCCAACCCCTGTAAAAGTTACAAGAGTTTAGAAAAGTACCTTTACTGCCTGTGGTGGACTTACTGTGGTCAATTTGAGCAGGAACCGCCAGCTGAACTGAGTTGCTGTGGTTCTGGGCCTAGAAGAGCCACCTGAAGGTTATTGCTGACACAATATAAAGGAGAACGGGAGCAGAAGAGAGGGCTGGCTGTTTTCCAGGAGAAGCTCTGTTGTGGCTGGTTTCCCTCCATGAACTCAGCTGTCCTCCTCACAGAAGGAGCTCGGGGCCTTGCTGTCATCGAGGGTGGCCGTTTGCTTCAGGTGAGCTCTGGTCTTCATCTCTGCTGTGAGTGTTGTATCCTCGTTCCAGTATAGATTTCTTCAGCCTTTTAGTGCAGACACAGATGTACATGGGACAGTGCCGTGGGCTCCCAGCCCTTGGTTGGATCTTTCGGGACTCCAGTGCATTGGTAGATGGTCTGCACCCTTCCTGCATTTGGCTTGTGTGTGTGAATGCTGTAACTTGGATTTCTCCTGTATTAAATCTTTTCTCTTGCAAACCATTGACTCCAGAAAAGTAACTAATACATTGCCTTACTTTGACCACATTCATTTTTGCCTACAGTTGGACAGATGTCTGGAAAAAGTGAAAAAGAAGCTTCCATCCCCACATAGGATTGACAGTAGGGAATTTGTGCCGAGATCCTTAAATCAAGTCAGAGGAAGGACATAGAAACTGATAAAGAGTGAAAAGGGAGATTGAAAAGAGGAATTTCAAAAAAAAAAAAAAGAAAAGAAAAGAAAAGGGAATTCTTTAATTCTTTGAAGAGAATACCTTGCTGCTGAGTCTCACACATTCCCTTTTTGAGGTGGGGGAATCACTGTTTTGCTGTTTCCTTTGCTCTTTCCTTGGTTCAGAAAAAAACTGTGCTGCTTTTCCACTGAGCCTCTTCATGCTTTTCTTGCTATTAACCGAAGAAACCTGTGGACACTATGTAGGGCAGGTGTGTCCAACCTTCTGGATTGCCTTATTCACAGTAAGTCACGTTAGTGAAGAATTGTCTTGGACCACCCATAAAATATATAACATAGTTAATGCTTATAAGTAACAAAATTTTCTATTTTCTATTTGTTATTCTAACATCTAAAAAGGTAAGCAAGTGAGCAGCCTTCAGACTGCAGGTTGGGTACGTCTGATCCAGAGCATTCTATGCTACTCATGAGCCAGCAGTGTCACTGTCATCAGGGAACTTAAAATGAAGAATCTCAGGCATCACCGCAGATTACTACATCAGAATCTGCATTTTAAAAGATGCTCAGGTGATCTGTGTGCATATTAAAGCTTTAGAAGCGCTGCTTTCCATCTTCAGGAGCATCGCCTCAGTGATTCCTTGCTGAGTATTCTGGACACAGAAGTCTAAAATCTATGACTTGAAGGCAATCATTTCAGTTGCACCCTGTTCTTTGGCAGGGGTCATGCTAGGAGCTGATCTTGCTGTCTTTCAATCAAAAATATGTATGTGCAATGAGGACAGCCACATGTTAGCCATAATTTTCTTCCCCTACTTCATTCATGCTCTCTTGGTGTCTCACACTGCCACAACACAGGCATTTAATATTGTATAATGGGAACATTTTAAATTCAAAGCACTAGAACCTTTGAGAATAGGTAATCCTTTAAAAATTAAATTTATCTGTATTTATAAACCTCCATTTAATTGGATGGTGACAATAGGATAAAAAACCTGCCTCTGAAGGCATGTAGAGGAATGATTAAGTTAATTTACAATAATTGCTTTAATCTCGATATATTGAATCATAGTGTTTAACTCTTTGAATTCTCTCAGTCAGAGGTAAAGAAAAAATATATCCCCATGTTGTCTATTGTACCTCTGAATCACAGTGGAAATTCTGCCTTGTAGTGCCACCCTGTCACCACATTATTCATGTGATAGACAGGGAGAGATCTGAAAGTGGTTCCTTACTGCACCCCTCAACACCTAATTGCCACTGCTTTAAAACAGAAAGCCCATTTCAGAAGCAGAGCCATTAGCAGCTATTAATTCTTTAGTGCTAATAAATCATCCAGACCAGAACTCAACTGGGGAAGGCACTCAGAAACAAGACACAGGACAACAGAGTACAAAAGAAAGGGAGGAATGGGTTGAAACCTGGGAAGGCCGGGAAGGGGCCCAGGATGGGGAGAAGACAATTGAAATTTACAGAGATCAGCTTGGTTTACTTCCTCATCACAGCTCAAAGCAGTCCTGCTGGCTGCCATTTCCAATGGTTACTATGGTTTTGCTCCTACATTTCTTCAAGGAGCACCAAGGGAAGCAAAGCCCATGCTATTTAAAGATGTAACTCATGATGTAACTATTTCTTCTTGTTTCTGGCAGCCTTGCCCACTCTTGCCTGCCTTGCATTGCTTACTTTTCTCCTTGTTGGGACTGCCTGGGGTAGGCCTGGTTTTACTTTTTGGGTGACTTGGATCTGAACTACTGATCAAGCAGAAGGACCTAGTCCCAGGTGCAACCCTTTATTTTATTTTTATTTTTTACTTTTAATTTTTTTTTATTTTATTTTATTTTATTTTATTTTATTTTATTTTATTTTTTGGTGGTGGGGATTGAACTCAGGGCCTTGTACTTGGGAGGCAAGCACTCTAAACCACTGAGGTAAATCCCCAGCCCCCAGGTACAACACTTTAAAGTCAGAAGCATGGAGTTTCATTGAAAGGGACCAAGAGCTAAGTCATTTGAGTGACAGTTATCATCCCATTAATTTACTTCTAGAAAAATTATTCTTCTCATCTTTAGCTTTTCTCATCTTTAGCTTTCTCTGCTTCATCCATAATTTCAATCTCATAGTTTCCTCAAGGCTGCTGGCCAAGTGTGCCCAGTAGCTCTTCATGATCTGATATCTGGTATATGGCTCCAAACAATCAGGAGAAGATGATTGTATTGGCCAGCTTTGCATTGCTGGAACAAAATATCTGACTCTTGAAACTTAAACAAGAGATTTAATTTGGCTCACGGTTTCAGAGGGTTTAATATATGGTTGGCCGGCTCCACAAAGGTATGGTGGAAGTGTTTGTGGAGATCTGCTCAATGCATGGCAGCCAGAAAGCAGAGTTAGAAAAAGCCAGAGAAGAAAGAGCCAAAGACCAGATATAATCTCCATAGTCACACCCCTATGACTCCATTTCTCCAACTAGGCCCCACCTCTTCACAGCCTATTCAGCTATAAAGTCATCAAGAGGTGACCCTTTGATGAGGTTAGTGGCTTCACAACCCAGTCACTTCTCCAAGACTCTCTTAAACTAGTCAAGTTGACAAGATCAACCAGCTCAATGATCATCGTATGCCTGTGACATTTATGTAAGTGTCTGCCTCCAAACATTGGTAAGAAACACTGAATGTTAAAAAAGAAAAGAAAAAAAAAATTTTTTTTTTTTGAATTGGAAACAAAGTACAAAAGAACTAAAACCATGGTAATGCAGACTACTTTCAACAGTACAGGGCATTATGTTTTGAGCTTTCTTGGTGTCAGGACTTTAAAGAGAGGCATTATCGGCAAGAAGCAGATGTGGATCATTATTATTAGTATTTCCATATGCTAACTTCCTTCTGATGGACTTAGCACATTCTACATTGATTATCCCATTTATCCTTGAGGGTTTTTGATTACCATGGTGGGACTGGAGAACAGAGGGAGTCAACACACAAGCACATACCCTTTGAAAGTTCACAAAATGCTTTTGCATCTAGCATCTTGTTTGAGCTTCACAAGAAGTCTGGGAGATCTACAGAGGTTATCTGCCTTGTTTGTGAAAGCACAGCTTTTGAAAGCCAGGGCTTCAGGCTCCCATTGTCTGCCTCTTTGTACTACATTCTAAATGCCTCAAGGGCAGCAGCTTTCCTCACTGCTGTTTCTATAGATGGCATTTGCTGTTCTTTATTTTTTAATGTTTTTGGTTTTTTGAGACAGAGTCTCACTATATAGTCTAGGCTGGCCTTGCACTCTCTATGTAGCCCAGGATGGACTCGAATGTATGGCGATCTTCCTGCCCCAGCCTCCTGAGTGCTGGGATTACAGGTGTGCACCACCGGGTCTGGCTTTCACAATTCTTGAACTTCTGAGCCTGTAGGATATCTAAGTGCTTCAGAAGGGGTGAGTCCTTCTTCCCCCGCATCATTAGTTCTTCATTTCCCTCACTGAAGTTTTGTAACCCTGAGTGTAGTTTCTATATCTGTCTCCTTTCTTCTGACCCCAAGTAGTATTTTAGCTTCCACAGTTCTCATAGGTCTTTATACCTAAATTCAAAAGTGACCCTGACTTTTTAAACCTATACCCCTTTCTAACAAACATCTTGCATACACTTCCATACCTCCACCACCCCAACTTTTGCCCCTTGCAAAGACATCAGTGTGCATGTACTTACCCCATGGGAAGTGCGGATTTCTGGTTTGGATAGCCTTCATTTCATCCTTAGCAGCTGCCAAATTTTTACTAATCTTTATTTCTTGTCTTAAGCAACCAATATACCTATTTTTCTGCAATATAAGATAGCAAGATTGATAGGCTATTTCAAAGTATTTCTCTCTCCCACTCTGATTCTGAAACATATAGCCCCTTGAGAAACACTGTTCTATTATTAGTTATCGAGCTTTATTGTATTTATAAATGTTTCTGTATCTGTCTCACTGTGACCTCCTTGAGGGGAATGTAACTCAGTTAATCTTCATATTTGCAAGCGCCATGCTGAGTGCCCAGTATGTAATTTGTTGAACAAATGAATGAATAAATAATGCCAAAAGAAGACATTTTAAATGCTACTACACCATTCTGCCTGTGTCTTGTCCTGTTTCCCACAAAAGTACAAATTAGAAGTATTTAAATTATTTAACACCCAATGTTAATAGTGTCAATGAAGACGACAAGAATTCCCTTCTCTATTTCCCACATTCTCTCTCTCTCTCTCTCTCTCTCACTCTCTTTTCTTTCTTTCTCTCTCTCACTCTCTTTTCTTTCTCTCTTTCTTTCTCTTTTTCTTTCTTTCTCTCTGGTGCTGGGAATCAAACTCAGGGCCTTGTGCTTGCTAGGCAAGCCTCTACCACTGAGTTAAATCCCCAATCCCCACATTCTCTTTATTATCCCGTTGAATATTTACCTCTTGGGTTCTATATTGCCTCTCCTTGATTAATTATACACTCTCTTCTTTTATCTTGTACATTTAAATTGACAATACTTGCTCACAATTGAATGTGTGACCTCTAAAAATCTAAGACTACAAAAAAGGACTGGTTTCACCCTGTAATCTGTTGCTATAATACTCCTTGAGGGGGGTGATTCAGTACTGTAATTTAGAAGCTGTCATATCAAAATAAAGGTGCAGCTCAGCTTCATGTGGTCAGCCTACCATTTACACTTGAACTTTAAATTACGTTTATACTGATAGTTGTTTACATTTCTATTATACCCCATACGCCGCGCATTGCAAACTATCCGGAATGAAGAACCAAGTGTTTTGTTTTGCTTCTTTTCGGTATTCATTCTATTGAAACTTCTGTAAAATATAAAACAAACAAATTATCAGACAAAAATAATGAAAAAAGAAAAGCCCCATTTTTATTAGCATCGAACAGTACTCTGTTAAATTTCTGTAAGGTTGCCAAATATTTACTTTCAACAGCTATTATACTTCCTTGGTTGTGAAGCATCATCATTCTACACCTCAAGCTATGAGGAGCGCTGCCTGAGGTTGAGAGTTTATCTGGGACCTAGCCCAGCCTCCGTAAAGCCTGAATTGTCTTTGGATTCCCGGCACTTAGCCTCCGTCATGCATAGTGATCATCATTCCAAGTGAATGAATGTGCTCTTCTTTAAAGGACCACCGACCACTGTGGGCATGAGCTGGAATCGATGTGAATGACCTAGCACTGTAATGAACGGTGCAATCTGTAGAGACAGACCTGGGTTGCAATGCTGATTTAGCCACTTATGAACTATTTGTCCTTGAGCAAGTTATTCCCTCTGTACCTCAGTTTCTTCATCAATAAAATAGGGATAATTACAGTAGTTATCTCACAGCAATGTTGTCAGGATTAAACAATGTGATGCATTTCAAATTGCCTGGCACATAATATGAACTCATGAAGTTTGACTATTATTGCTCTATTACTATTTTAGTCCATTCAGATTGTTATAACAAAATACTATAAACGAGGCAACTTATAAATAACAGAAATTTATTTCTCACAGTTCTTGAGGTTAGGAAATCCACGATCAAGGCTCTGGCAGACTAGGTATCTTGTGAGGGCCCACTTTCTAATTCACAAATGATGCCTTCTTGCTATTTCCTCATGTGGTGAAAGGAGTGATCTAGCTGCCTGAGGTTTCTTTAATAGGAACTGATCTCCAGGAGGACTCTGTTCCATGACCTAATCAATTCCCCAAAGCCCCACTGCCTACTACAATCACTTTGGAGATTAGGATTTCAACATACGAACTTTGGGGAGGGGGACACAAGCATTCAGACCATCATAGTAGTGACTAACGAGTCATGTTATGTGCTGTTTATTTCATGAGAAGATAGAAACTCCAAACTTGTAGTTCATAGAACTCTCATCTCATGACCCTAGTAGGAGAGTATCTCAGGCTTGGTGGGACTGTTCTGTAAGGCATGCTATTCTTTCTCTCTTCCTTTCTACTCAAGGTGATTTCTCATTGTTTTCTTCAAGTCTCCTGCAACCTGGCAAACCCATCTACTTTCTAGTCTTTCCTTACACGCAACTGGCTGATTCTTATTTCTCAACATTTCCTGAGGACCACCCCCAACTTGGGATGTCCTCTTAATTCTTTTCTCAGTCACTTTCCTTGTTCAAAATCAGTCTCCAAATTACCCTCCACAAATAGTAGCCCTGAAACTTTATCATTCACCAGAATCACAGAAGAATATTGTTAAGCACGACTTTTCTTGAGCTCTAGTAGAAGTTCTGATTCACTAGGTCTAAGGTAGGGCTCAAGAATTTGATTTTCTGTAAGACCTCCTTTCTCCACCCTTCTGATTGCCAGCATCTTTCTGAGGCATTAACTTTTTTGGATTACAGATTGAGAAATACTGTTGTATAAGAAAACACTAATTAACATCACTTGAATCAATTCTTTCTCCTGATTTCCTGAAATGCTAATACTTTAATAAAGTAACACCTTATTAACTCAGCTCCATTAAACTTGGAATTCTTAGTAATTGGACAGAAGCCAGGCTGCCAAAAAGAGAGGTGAGAGGCTGAAGATGAATCTCCCTTCAAAATGATGAGTAGCGCTAACCATGCATATTTCGATAGGTGCCAAGTAATTCCTGGCTGATTTATTCATTTGCTTAACGTTTCTTTATTAGTCCACTCAAGACCTCATCTACAATTTTTTTCACTTGGACTGTTGCCCTAGCCTCTTATCTGTTCTCTCCAGCTTCCACTCTTGCTGCCCAGCCATTCATTGTCTCCCTAGCTATATATGTGATCTTTAAAAAAATGAAAAATAAAAATAAAAATCTGGCTGGGCATGGTGGTCATGCCTGTAACCTCAGTACTCTGGGAAGCTGAAGCAGGAGGATCATAAGTTGAAGCCCAATTTGGACAACTTGATGAGACTCTGTCTAAAAGTAAAAAAAAAAATAAAAAAAAAAATTTAAAAAGGGATGTAGCTCAGTGCCCTGGTTCAGGTCCTGGTTCAATCCCCAATGGAACAATAAAATAATAAAATAAAATACTATAAAATAAGATAAAATAAAATTCTACTATATCACCTAAGTGAATAAAACCTTTCAATGATCTTCTGTTGATCTTTGGATAATCAAATTACTTTATCAGGGTTTAAGAACTCTACAGAATCTAGCCCTGTTGACCTGGCCAGACTCATCTTGTTTTGTTCCCCTCCTTTCTTTCAGTTCCAAGAGTAGAACACAAATTCTTCCTGTTATAAAGCCAATACATGTGCTTGTCTATGAATTTAGAATGTTCTCTTCAGCATTCCTTCCCCACCACCAGTCCTTTCTTTCAGTTCCAAAAGTAGAACACAAGTTCTTCCTGCTATAAAGCCAATGCATGTGCTCGTCCATCAGTTTAGAATGTTCTCCTCACATTCTTTCCCCACCTCCAGTTTCAACCAAACGCACACTTAGTCAACCTCTACTCATCTTTTGGATCTCGGCTTAAGTATTTTTTCCCCAGAGATAATTCTCTGGACTCCTACTGTAGGTAAGCCTCTTTTGCTATATGCTTCTAAAGAATATGGCCTCAGAATACTTGTATCGGTTTGTGGTTGCTATCAGTGTAATTATTTGATTAAAGCTCATCTCCTCTTTTAGACGGTAAATTCCCTGAGGACCTAAAGCATATCTACTTTCGTTTGTAACTACATCCTCAGTAGCTAACATAATAACCAGCAGATAGTAAGTGATTAATAAATACTTCAGAGAATAGATGGTATGAATGCCTTCTTTTCCTTCCCAGGGCAGACTACCTTGCCCTCAACTTTCCTTCCAAAGGTAACACTGTCCTGACTCTGTGTAGGACTATGTGTGTGTCTCTGTGTGTGTGTATATGTTGGGGGGTGACTACAAACTCTTCCTAGAGGGAAGATCTGGCCAAGGTAATAGCATTCCACAACTACCTACATAATATTTAAGCTTTAGGATAGTTCCATTAACCAGCAGACAAGAGAAGCATGACACCGATGACTACTGCCCACTGGCCTCTGCACTGAGTAGCTAACTTGTTCCTACAAACTCCCCAGGAATCAGCTGGTAATAATGGGATCCGTTTTGAAGTCATTGAGTTGCAGTTCAGCATTGCCAAATCTTATTAGCTATCACCTTAACTAGCAACTGACCTCTATGGTAAATACGTAACAATTTTACAGTGATTAAGTTAGCCATCCCACACTTACATGCATGTAATGATAGCTCTTGACGGGAAATTAAGGATTAAGGAGGAGCGATAACAGGAACTTGCTGGTGATGGTGACCGGGAATGGGTCGCTAGTGCAGCATGACGTGTCATTTCTTGGCAGCACATGCCATTCAGAATTTCACATAAAGCTTATGCCAGCCTTGTACATAAGTACTACATGAACAACCAAGAAACCTTCAGCTCATGTTACATCTAGGTTCAAGAGTTTAAATAATTAACTCCTTGGCCCTAAGCTTGTGTCTCAGCCAGTGAAATTGGAGACACACAAAAGACTCAAGAAATTTGCCCTAGGGGATAATTGAAGACCTGGAAGGAGGATGGCAAGTTCAAGCCTGGTCTTGGCAACTTAGCAATTTAGCAAGACCCTGTCTCAAGAACTTCAAAAGGCTGGGGATGCAGTTTAGTGTGAAGGTTCTGATTCCGGGTTCAATCCCCAGTGCCACACACAAAAAAGACCTGAATTTTTAAAATCTCAGATTGAGTCCATAGGTTGCCTTTGCTTCCAAGGTAGATAAACTCCACATAAATCCTACAACTCCGCATGGGGGGAGGCATAACATGGTAATGCTTTCGCCAGTGAAAACCTTAACTGCATAGCAACTGGACAATGCAAATGATTTTCTAATTGGTCATCATTCTCTAAACATTCTAATATCACATGCTCTCCCTTTAGACCATCTGAGAAAAGCATGCCACAGGAAGACTATAACAGTGATTAGCCTCACAATTATTTTATTTGCTTAAGTATTCTGCTACTTGGATTTTTCCCCAACTGTGACTATTTTAACTATCCTTTCAAATGAGGCAATTAGTGATATTCTTCAACATCTGAGATACCGTTGGCAGGACCTGTGGATCTGAGTAATTTGGGTAGCTTTCTACAGAGATGGCAAAGCCATTTTAACATGATTCTTCAAATGAGTGCACTTTGTGTATGTTATGATTTTTTCTTTTTAGTTACAACTGGCAAATCGAATAAACTCAAACAAAAGTAGGGCTCATCTGAAAATATAAGAAGGAAATATCCTGTCAAAGTATTATATTTTTCAGACAATCCTAACCCATCCTCTGGTAGCTCTTCCACTGGTCTCTGATTAGGAAGCCTACTGAAAAATTTCTTTCCTTGGTTATACTCAAATTTTGTTCTATTTATAATTCCAGGTTTCTCAGTAAAACCATCTGGTATGCAAAATAATTTCCCTGTTGCTAAAAATTCATTTGGAAATTATTTGCAAAGTGTCCATTAGACATAATTATTCTTTGCCTACTCCATTTTCCTAAACCCCATTGAAAATATGCATACATATTTTTAAAATAGGGTGATCGGCGAGATCAGATGGTGAGTTGCTACATGACTCAGGTACTTTGCCATGGCAAATGGGCTGTGGATCAACACTGGGCCCAAAGACAGGCTTCATGGAGTCGCTGGTGGCCCAAGAGGTGCTTAGATGTAATCATTTTAACCAACAAGATCCTTACTCATAGGGTGCTTCTATTTGAGACTTAAAAACAGTCTATTGGTCAATCTGGGGGGGAAGGAGAAGCAGAAGCTGAATAGCTAACCCAGCAGCAGAGCAGTAGAAGATGGAGAAGTGGGAAACTCTTGCGAGAAGATAGCACAGCATACCTTGCATAACAAATAATGGCCAAGTTCTTTAGAAGATCTGTTTTTTCCCCCTATAAATCTTCAGTAACTGAGACATGTTGGGCATGCCACTAATCTTTGTAACATGACTATGCCTACTATATGGATCAATTTTTCGAAAATTTTTGAAGTCTATTCTTCACCGTAGATCAAATTGGAGCTGAGCTAAGACCAGAACCCAGGTCTCCTCATTCCAAGTTTAATGATTTTGTAAGATCAACCTGACTTCCCATGAGAAAAGCTTTAGCCCTCAATTAATTGAAAAGTGAATTTGTAGTTGAGATACTGTGATTACTTCAGATTTGCTACCATCAACTGCATCCATCCTATGGAGCACTCAGGTGAAGAAAGGCTGGTGATAACTTTGTGAGCTGATAAGTTAATCTTTTGGTGGTAGAAAGATTTTTATTAAATGTACCTTTTCTGGATGAATCTGCCTCTCCCCCAATCTGTCCAAAGTTCTGCGACAGTGCCACCATTTCCCTTACTTCTTGGGCTAATACCTGAGATGTCACTTTCTAGCAGGTATTAGTCCAAGACAGGGAATCTTTACCTAATTTAACCAAAGAAATCTAATTCCTGAAGCTGATTTTTCAGACTCTATGCCTCCTATCCCTGCAAACGTTTTGTGTGCTCTGAAGTATCTGGATGGGGGAAACCTACTGTAAAACTGTACATATGGGCAGGATTGGCTTATCTACAGAATCAAGGCAACTTAAAAAAAATTCGACTGGACTTTTTTGAACCTCTGTGGTCACATCTGTAAAATGAAGATGGTAAAACCTACCATGTTAACATAACCCACCTGACTCCTAAAATATGAAAATTACAAATGCCTCCCCCAAATCATCTTATCCAGCCCCTTCTTTTACCCCATAGGTAAAATATAAGCTTTGATCGGGATGATGTAGATAATGTAGGTGCATTTGAATAATGCTACAAGGGGTTGATACTGTTACTCTTTGTTTTTATTTGGGTGATGCCATTGCTGTTGTAAAGGAGCCCCCTAGCTGCTTGATTACTGGTTATCACGATTAAAATCTTCTATGTATCACCTTCGCCTGCCAACACATTCTGTACTAGGCTTTAGCTCCATGCAGAGGAGCAGCTCATATTTCTTTCTCGAGTGTCTCTAATGGTTACATCTACATTTACCCCTAGAAAAACTAATGTACTCATAGATCCCTAGCCAGCAGGGCACTTCCAGATTTGTCCTACTCAGGGCTTCTTCTCCTTGTAGATAAACAATATATCTTGTTTGGAAAAGTTTTGAGAAATAATCTTGTCTAAAGACTCCCTAATCCCAGTCTGCAAACTACCTGCATCTAAATTACCTGGTAGACTTTTGACAAATGTAGAATTTTTGGTTTTGTTTGTTTGTTTGTTTTGTTTAACTTTTTATTATGAAAAATCCAGACATAAAAGATAGAGACAATCATAAAGAACTCCTAGATACTGATCACCTAACTTCCACAGTTAACACCCTCTATGGTCAACCTTGTTTCATTTACATCTCACCTAACTCTAGTCCTTGTGAATTATTTTGAAGCAAATTTCATGCATAAATATTCCAAAATGCAAAATAGTATTTTATTTTTTTAAATCAGTATTTCTCAAATTTTGTTTAGTGGGTTCGGAACAGGGTCCAAGAATCTGTATTTATAATAGGTGAGCTCGATATGCAAATTTGGGAACAGCTTCATTTGACTCTCTCTTTCTTATATGCAGAGACAAGTCACTAGTTGAATGAATTCATTACTTTGTCACAGAGTCGCATGTGAAACCCATTTAGAAAAGACAAGTGCTTTGAAAATAGTGTACCATTTACTAAGAGGCAAGGAAACAACTTTGTGAACTGTCAACTAAGCAGTGACGCCTTCCCAATCCATGGTGAAGTCTCAGACCTTTGAGCTCAGCCTCATTGACTGGACTCCTCATTTGGAAGTTAATCTCAGGCAGTCTGTGACAGCTCATGTATTATGGAATTGATTCCACTCTTAAATTGCTTTAACTCTTTAGCTAAAATTTACGCTCATGAAGGTTAGACACCTTGTCTGACCTTTCTTTGTACCATTGTCCTCTCTATTCCCTGACAGAAACCTGCATGACGTCCTGTACACGTGATATTTTACTACAGCGCATTACTTCATACCTTACACCACTAGTGGTCTGATTCACTGCATTTCTTTAACAATGTGCTAAAAGTAGAGAAAAAAAAATCAGTGTGCCTTATAATATCCTTAAATACAAAGTTGCCCATGTGTTGTGATCTGAAAGGTTCTGTTGAAATACCCGCGACCAAAAACATTTCTTCAATAGCCTGACATATGGCCTGGAATTGACACTCCTAATCATTGCTTTTAAGTAGCTGGATTGAAACTCTACAGTTCAAGTAAAAATGTTAATCCAGGAGCTCTTTAGCATAAATTAGTTGATGGTATCATCGTGAGGTAAATCACTTTGATGTCATGAGGGATTTTAGGCATTGCTTTGGATGAGCTCAATTAGGATTCTCTAGTAAAGGTCAAGGGCTGGTGAGTACTTGACAGATAGAAATTGTTTTACTGAAAAGGGGCCTAGGATAGTTTATGACTAAGACTACAGCTTTAGAAGTGATATCATCTCATCTCCGACTCTCTCTTATTACTTGAATGATAATGGGCACTTCTCTGGGCTTCATTCCCTTCCTCTGTGAAGCAGGGGTTAATAATAGAACTTTATTTACTTATTCAATAAAATTGAAGACCTCCTATGCTCTAGGCACTGGGGATACCACAGACAAAAAGCCAGATGAGGAATTTACCCTCCTGAACTTAAATTCTATATTTTAATATTGTGCTGAGACATAAATGGAAAATGCACATGAAGAACTTAGCATGGTGGCTGAGTCTGGGACACATTACAAACATTACTTATCTTTATGGCCATTATTATCCAGGAAGGAATGTGGATACTACCACAGAAAGATATTTCACAATTTGTGTAAGACTCATGCCATGTATGTAATGGAAAGTAAAATCTATGGCTTGAATTCCCCAAGTCTATGGAAAGGCCAGAAACAACCCATAAAAGAATATTTAAGGGATTGAGAAAAATCTCCCTTAGCTTAGAAGATATTCTTATTTCTGATTAAAGCACAGTATAACAACAACAACATACACAAAAAAAACCCTCTTACCACCACAGCAAATTCCATGACATGGTTTCCTCAAGCTAGATGCTTATATTATGTGAATGTGTATAATAGTTAGAGCAATGGAGGTATGGTGAATGGGCTTTGTGTAGTTGAGACAAACTTTAAGGATTTGCACAATCGTAGGCAAAGAGAGAGAGGTCAAGGTCAAATTGGTAAATGATCCTCTGATGGGAAGTAGCATATAACTCAGTATGTACAGAACAAGTACTAGCTCCAAGATGACAAAGAGATAAATGACCATGAAGAATAAGGGTACTGGCCTTACCTTTGAAGACAAGACTCAACAATTCAATGTAAAATATCCAGGGAGGCATGCCAATCTTGGGCTTGGTTCAAGAGGAAATGGAGAGCAGTCTGAAAGGTGGGATAGGATAGCAGCACCCAGATATCTAAGGATCATGCTCAGCATGTGAAATAATGGGTCTAGGACAACAATAACTTTAGTCCCTGCCAACTAGTATGGTCAAAATTTCTAATATATTTTCTGCTTTGATCAGGACTAGTTTAATATCTTGGCAAGGCTGACCATGCACACACCTTGTGTTAGTGAGTATAGCTGGGCAATCTTGACATCAAGTGTCTTTGTTTTATTTATACCAGAGTAGATGAGAAGAGAGATAGCTCCCAAGCTACAGGGTCAGGCTTAATTGGTAGGTATAGAAACAGTGGAACACACACAACAGAATTCTCACTCAAAGATCCAGACAAAGATATATAGACTCATACTAAAATCCACCTGCAAGAGTTCATATTCAATCATTTTTCAAGTGACTTCTTACTCTTGCCTTCCCTTAATTTATTTAGAAAACTGATACTTATATGTAGCATACATTCATGGCTTAAAATAAAGGACCATCGAATAAATTTAAAGATGAATTTTGAATAGGCCTTCTGCTTATGCTTTCTTTTTCTTTCCACAACTGACTAATAGTAGATTCCAAAGGTCACTTGTCTTTAGCAATTACTCTGAAGCACTACATCCTACCTGGAGCCTTTAAAACATTCTAGCCTAAAGAGGATTCATTCTGTTCTCTTGGAAATAAATGTGAACTGTCAATCGAATACCACTAATTGATGTTTGAGGAGAGGGAATTTTGTCCCTTAGGCATGGTGCCTTTTATCTTGGTCAGTGGCCTTGTTGTTTAAAAAAAAGACTATTCATACATTCATAAAGCATAAGACGAGAGTTAAGGGGTGGCACTTCACTTTTTCTTTGTCAAACTGGATAAAGACACTATTAGTATCTGAAGGTGAAGGATTTTTCTTATGGTTTAAGGCCAGTATATTTTAATAGCCAAATGAAAACCAGATTTGGATATCAGTTTCACTTCAATGGGATGAAAATATCTACCCTCATCAAATCCCTGAGTCTAACTCAAGTGTTGGGGAGCTTGAATTTTGCTCCTTCCATTTCTGACTTCAGATCTCCATCACTGTTTTTATTGTAAAATTGGGCTTCTAGTACCTTCTCACAGAGGTACGGTGAAGATTAAAGTAAATAAAATAATCATTCTTGTGGAAATAATTAACATCTGATTTCAAAGTCAACTGAGAAATAAGACATGGGCCTAAGAAAAATGAAGATAAAATACTAGGATTTCTCATATCAGAGAGACAATTTGCTGTGTACTCATGCATGTCTGATTTATTTCACTTAAAAGTATGTTCTCAAGGAACATCCATTTATATATGAATGACTCTAGTTTATCCTTTTTTATGGCTGTGTAGTACTCCATTGTGTAGAAAAACCACATTTTCTTTAGCCATTC
>PVJO010013849.1:0-50391 GCA_004026905.1 Hystrix cristata | reverse complement strand
GGAGGTGTCTGCCTGCCTGGCTGAAGGCCCCTGAGGGTGAGGATGAGGTGTGCTGACCCCAGGGCCCCCAGGTCCAGCAGGTGAGCACTGTGTGTGAAGTGGCCACGTGATGAGCCGCATCCCTATATTGTCCCTCGGGGCTGGGGCTTTAGTTCAGTGGTTAGGGCGCTTGCCCCGCAAGCACTAAGGCCTTGAGTTTGATCCCCAGCACCAAAAAAAAAAAAAAGTACTGCAATCCTATATTGTCCCTCCTCCTGTTTTGTGTCACCTGGGCACACTGGGATGGAGGAGGCTGCCTTGCCTACCACCGATGCAGGACTGGAATAACGCAGACTTACTGTTCTGCGCTGTGGCCCTGGGGAAGGAAGCCAGGGCTTCGTGCATTCTGAGCACGTGCTCCTGAGCTACACTCCCAGCTCCAGATTGCTGTCTTGCTTTACCTTAGTCAGGGAGTCCTGAAGTCTGGTGTGCCGGAAGAGAGTCTCGCTGGGCTGCTTCCTTCCGGAGGCTCCAGGTCGGGGGCCTCCTGCGCCCCTGGGCTCGTGGTCACTCTTCCGTCTGCAACGCCAGCAGCGTCGCCCTGCGCTGTCTCTGGCCACAGCTGGAACCGGCTCTCTGCTTTCAGGATGCGTGTGATTCCTCAGGCCACCCGGATGATCCAGGGTGCTCCTGTGCTCAACTTAGAACTGCAGGCCCAGGAACACAGTGCATGGACTGGGATGTGGGCATTTTGAGGCCACTATCCTGCCCCAAAAAGCTGACGTCTGGAGACCTGGGACCTGGCTTCCCTGGAGGATGAGGACAGAAGAGATGCCACCTTCCTCCCGCTCCTCCCTGGCCTCCTGGCTTGAGTCTGGAGCTCCACATGGTCGTACTTGGAAAGGTCAGGGAAACCGAGGCCACAGATCCTCAAGCAGATGCCTCCTTGTCTGCCCGCAGTGCACTCTTAGGGGTAGAAGCCCCAGAGCCTGGAGGGCACAGCTGTCACTCTCCCCAGACTCGGGACGCAAAGGCTCCTGCCCCGTCCTGTGAGGAGGAAGCCCAGGCTCTCAGAGGGGCTGCAGCTGTCCCCAGGAGACACTCCCTGTGAGAGGAGTGGGCATGACGGGGGCTGTCCCACGGCGGAGGGCTGCTGGTCCTGGCTGAGCCTGTGACACGAGCCAATGCCAGGCAGCTGAGAACCACAGCTCAGCTCCGGGGGGCAGATTCACTCCCCCAAAGATGTGGAGCTACCTGGAGAGCCCAGGGGCCCTCGTCTTGATGACTCGGGCCTGCAGGGTGCTGTGGGCGGGTCTGAAATGAAGCCAGGTCCTGAGATTAAGATGAAGACTTTCTCCAAACTGAACCTCACTTAGACAGGGGTCACATGGGCTGTTCTGGGTTCAAATCCTGAGCCACTTTTCTGGGGTGAGCTTTGGCATGTTGCCGACCTCGCCGTGCCCCCGTTTCCCCACCAGCAGAACAGGGATGATAGTAACATTAGGGGACCTGGGAGGCTGCACGGCCCTACCCTAGTGCAGCTCTGTGCACTCAGTGGATTCAGGATGATTTCCCAGCAGCTCGCCCAGTGTTCTTCCCCAAGCTGGACTTGTTCTTGGACTGAGCCACTTCCTGCTGGAGGCCCCTCCTCGCTTAGCTCAACCCCATGGCACAAGAAGAGCATGCATTTGTGTCCTTCCCATTTTATAGCTGGGCAGACTGAGGCCCAGAGAGGCCAGAAACTTTCCTAAGCCCGCACATCTGGCAAGGACAGGGCTGAACTTTGGCAATGACTGGACTCTGATCCCTTGCCTCCAGGATGCAGCCTGTCCTTGCTGTCACTTGGCCTTTGATTCTCTCCAGAGGAGCTGCCCTTGGGAGGAGGGGCTTGTGTGTATTGTGTGGAGGTGGAGGTGTGAAAAGGATAAGGCTGTCTCGGCTGCAGATGCCCCACCTGGGTGCCCTGGGGCCCAGTGTCTGTTGGCCTGAGCCTAAGGAGCACTGAACAGAACAGAAGAGAGACTTCCTATGCCAGCGTTTGGAGCTGAAAGGGCCGTTGGCACAGGAAGGTGGCCAAGGCGGGCACCGCAGAGTATACTCTGCCAAGGACATCACCAGCGTCCCCTCCGGGCCATCACAGAGGCGCCCCGCTCAAGCCTGGCATGGGAGGAGTTAAGCCAAAGCGGGCACCTTGGCACGCCGTGCTGGCCACAGTGTCCAGCTCCCCACCCCCACGCTTTTCTTCCTTTTTGCCTTTTTCCTTCTTAATTAATCATATGCTGCTGCCCAATTTAAATATGGAAATGCCCAGGCCGAGGCGATGCAATTATTCATGAGGCCAGGCGGGCTGTCCAGGGCTCTGGGGCTACGGGGCGCATCGTGGCATCGTTTCCTTTCTGATGTGTGTGAAATTATGTGCACAAAAGGCGCCTCCTTATCTGGGTGTGTGAACTAAATAAATAAATAAGGGCTTTTGTTTGTTTGCCGGCTCCTGCACATGACTGTTTTGACTAAACTGCTTGCGTTGTCTGTGCCTTTATGGTGCTCAGGAGACTGGGAGGCAGGGGGCCCCCGGGCGGCCCAGAGGCTGGGGGGCGGCCGCCGGGCACCTGGGGCTCGCTCCCTCCCCTGGCACCGGCCTCGCCCCCGTACCCCCCCATGCACACCCTCGCCGGAAAGTTCGCCTTGCCCGGGCTGGGCTCCCAGGCAGCCTGGCACTGTGCCAGGCTCGCCGCCGAGCGTGGGCAGTGGGGTGGGGCGAGCGGCAGAGGCGCAGAGGACGTGGCCGGCGTCCTGGGCACGAGCAGGACCCGAGGCCAGGGGCCAGGGGCCCAGAAGGTGAGGACGCCCCAGGTGGGCGCAGGGTGGGCCATCGGCGGGCAGCAGGCGGTGCGCCGGGCTGGGAGCAGGCCTCGAGGGGGCGCAGGCTGGTGGAGGAGGCAGGCACAAAGGAGGGCAGTGCCAGGCGGCCGGCACAGGCAGCGCCGCCGCCGCCTCCCCAGCCGCGGGGCCTGGGCCGAGCTCCGCAGGGGACGCGCGTGCATGGGGCCCCGCAGGAGCGGCAGGCGCGGAGCTGAGGCCGCAGGGCCGGCCGCGCGGCAAGGCACAGCCCAGCACAGGGGAGGAAGGGCCAGGCGAGGCAGGCGGGGCCGGGGCTGTCAAGGAGAAAAACATCCCAAGGCCTGCAAATTGCTGCTCTCAGCTTCCCCCTCCTCCTCCTCCTGCTTGGGGAGGAAAAAAAAAAAAAAAAAAAAAAGCAGAGCTTCCTCCGGAGGCGGATGCAAGAGGATGCAGAATTTTAACCATCTCCTGCACCTTCCCAAGCTGGGGTTGGGCCCAGTCGCCGGAGTGGCACGAGGAAAGGGGATGGCGGGAGGAGACGTGCCTGGTCCGGGCGGCACTGCGGCTCCAAGACTCCTCTGCAGCCCCAGCCGCGATCCCGGGCCTGCGGCCCCCAGGCAGGGGTGTGCGGAGGGGTCTCAGCTCCAGGCGTCCACGCAGGCCCTGCTCGGCATGGGCTGCGGGCGTGGTGCCAGTTGCTGCCATGTTGCTGCAACTGCCTGCTGGGCTGCCCTCTTGGCTGTTGAAGGTGACCGAGCCCCGGCTGGGGGCACAAACGCGGTGCTGAGGGAGCCTCTGTTCACTCAAGTGTCCTGGGCCTTTCTCATGACCAGTATTTGTGTTTTAAAAATAAAGCAGGGTGCTTCCCGGTGCCCGGTGGGGTCCTTCGTGGCCCCATGCACACTCCGGGCAAGGCTAAGGAGTGAGTTCAGACAGCCTCGGTAGTGCCAAGGGCACACCAGCCCCACTCACAGGAGGGAGGCTGCCACCGGCTGGGTGAGGTGCCGGGACTCGGGAACAACGGACGCTTGGGGATGACCCGGCTCCTGCGCCATCAGGCACAGTGCCGAGGGCCCACAGAATGTCTCGATGTTAATTTCTTCTCTAATCAGAAAGAAAAATGACTATAAAAATAATGGGTCTGTAGTAATGAACTCGGCCTGGGTTATATTGGTCTTTAATCCAACGCAGTCATAAATTGTAATTTTTCCTATTTATGGAGGAAGGGACCTGGGAAGGCAGGCGCTCTGGTCCATGAAAACAGATTTGGCCCCAGGCTGGTCCTGTCTGTCCCAGGGCGGAGGGTCAGATGTCTGGCTCCGGGGGACCTCTGGGACCATCTGGGGGCTCTGTGAATTTGGCATCCGAAGACTGGCGAGATAGGGAGGAGCCGGGCCCAGGCAGTTGTGTGCGTGCTTATGTGTGCAGCCTACGCTGGTGTGCACGCATGTGTGTTTTACCATGGCTTCCAGATACAAGAGTGTGCAAATCCTGATTCTCAAAGACAGCAAGTGCAAGACCGGCTCACAGGTCAGTGGGGCGTTGCTGCTCCTGGGTGGCAAGCCGTTGTCTCCCTGAGTGCCCAGCACGGCCCTGCACCCAGAGCAAAGCCCCCAACACCAGGCCAGCCACAGACACGGTCACCTCTGTGACTGCGAGTGTCCCAGCAGCCACATTTTTTAAAAGTAAAAATAAAGAGTGAGAACCACTTCAGTAATAACGTTCATTTGCTCTACTATGTATGTATCCCAAACAGCGCTCTCCAACATGTAGATATCATGAAATTACTAAGGCGATCGCTTCCATTTCTTCTTCACACTAAGTCCTCAAAACCCTGAGTGTGCTGAGTACGAGAATCTCAGTGCAGATTCTCCAGATTCTCGTGGGACAGACAAGGCTGGACTGGGCCGTGCAGGTTTAGCAGATCCCTACGTTCCTCCCCCCCACCCCCCCGAGTTGGGAGACTGGTTTGGTTTTTGGTTTTTTGTTGTTGTTTTTTTTTCCTCTTGCTGCTGGCCTTCTTGGCCAGGGAAAGGACTCTTCCATGGCTTTGCCAGGCCCCCAGCCCAGCAGCCCTGGAGCGGACAGGATGGGTGTTGGGCTGCAGATTTCAGCACAAGGGGGGGACTGCTGGAGAGGGCTCTTCGCCTGTGTCCCAGACGCCAGGGGACCATACAAAGGGCTGGCTTCAGGCTCACAATAGTGGGGCGGTTAGTCACAGTGCCAGGGCAGCGGGCAGGCAGACAGAGCCCCCTGTGTCTGCGCCTGTCGGGCTGGGCCCTGCAGCCCCCGTTCCCTCGCCTGTGTTCCATCCCATCCCTGACTGTGGGCTTTTGTGCGCACCGCACCCTGCTCTCCGAATTAACCCCCTGCTGCCTGCTGCCTACCTGCTACCGGGCTGGCACATCCTTGCCTGGCTCTGCTTTCCATCCACCGCCCTCTTAGGAAGGAGCAGAGCTAGGCCTGCCTGACTTCATCGGCCTCTCCCGGGGAGCGGGCTGCAGCGGGGCTCTGTGCCTGTCCCCACCGTGGGCAGCGTCGCACAGCAGAGCAGGGTTTCCCCCCGGTGGTGAGCACATTAGGCTTCTCCTGCTTAGAGAGCTCACCAGCCCTGGAGAGTGTGCGCCGTTCCAAGACTTCATTTCTGCAAACAATGAAAAGCTCAAACTGTGAAAAATTAAGGAGTGGCCTTGAAGCTGGTGTCTTAAAGTGAACAGACTGATATAAATATTTTAATCCTGTGCAAAGATAGATGGATAAGATAAAAATAAATTAGTTATGACCAGCCCTGTCTGGAGAATCCCTGAAAGCAACATTTACTATTAACCTCAGCATTTGCTCTTTAGTAATTAGAATTAAAATCTCTCCTTCTAGGCTGCCATTCTAGAGCCTCTGAGAATAGTGTTTTGTTGTGAGTTGGCAGTTAAATTATTGACACTTGGAGAAGACAGTTTTCTCCCAAAAGGTATAAAACCCAGCTAACAGTCTCTCTCTCATTTTTAATATAAAAATTATCTCTCTGTGAAGATTCTGCAGTTCAGCTTTTCTCTGCTGTGTTAAAGGGGCATGTGTTTTTATTTTAGAAGGCAGGGCTATTTTGCCATGCCTATGTGAAGTAGAAGAAGGGGTCTTTTGAAATTGTGCCCATCTACTTACAGCTGAAAAATCCCAAGTGCCAGACGTTTTCCTTGGAGAAAATGAATGTGTCCAATTTAGTCCTCTTACCTGTTGATTGTTTTTTGCAATTATTTATAATTTAATTCCTGCTTAGTGCTGAGGCTGGCTCTGGGATATAAAAAGCCTTGGTCTGTTTGTTCTGTGTGATATTGGGGCCTTGCCGTTACAACCCAGGACCACCCGAAATCAGGCCAGGCAGCACTGGGGACAGAACAGGTCTGGGTCTGCATGCGACAGGCAGCTCACCCCACTCTGCCTGCAGAAAGCAAGCGATGGAGGACATATGCTCGGCACACATCATTTTGTTCTCATTTATTTTCAGTCGGTGAGGATGAGTTTAGTACAAAGAGTGATATATCTTGTGTTCTGAGAGCCACTGGATTTTCATGCTGGAGTACATGTTTTAAAATCCAAATTTAGAAATTGACTTTTAGAGTAGAAAGTAGCAACGTACTGGTTCACTTTTTAGCCCAGTTTTGAAGAAAGATACTTAGGATTAAAAAAAAAAATCGATTTGGAGTTTGGTCCCCACAGCTGTTGTCCAGGGGGTGGAAGTGGCCCACTGTTAACCACAGGGCTAAGAAAAGGTGTGCCAGGCAGCGAGAGGCCTCCTGAGGAGGGTGCGTCCCTACACTGAGTCCTTCTTCTGGCACATTTTGCTTTCCAAAGAGGAGTGTGGAATTCGCCTCTAAGATGTAGAAGAATCCCCACCTGGCTGAGACACTGTCACCCTCCACAGGGCCACCTTCCAGCACGACCCCCAGCTGCAGCACGTCCCTCCAAGGATAGAGGGACCCATGAAAATGCATCATGCTAAAGCAAACCCAGCAGAGCCACTGCTGACCACAGTCCCTCCCTGGCTGCAGGCACTGCTCTTCGTAATGGGGACAACATAGGGACAACAGGAAGCATATTTCCCTGGGGAGAGAAAACGGCCTGGAAGCTGATATAGAGACATAGGCGACCAGGAGGGTCCCAAGCCACGGTGTCTGGGCTGCTCCAAAACTCAGCTTCTGCAGTGTAAAATAAGGACAGTGCCTGGCGTGTGCACCTCGGCCGCGACGACAGCAGCCGGTGTGTGCCTGGCAGCGCTGCCCGGTTTCATTTTCTGTTTCAAGGTGTTGTTCTGCTGGGGACACAGGCGGCACCGCTACTGTCCCAGTAACTTTCTGGCAACGTATGATGATGCTGCTTCTGTGCGATTCCCAAGTAGTAACAGTAATTAACTGCATTATTGTTATGTGAATTGTATCTATTTGACCGAGTATAGACACCTCAGTAATGTAGTCCTTTTCTCATCCTGGTAACAATTGTATGTTCAGTGTAGAAAATTTGGAAAACATAAAAAATGCATGTCAGAGAAGTGTTCATTCCTCCCACGCAAAGACAACTCTGGTCACGTCTTCCTGCACTTCCTTCTTGTCGGTTCTTGCAATATCTATTTGCAGATAACGCCACAGTGCTTTTCTGCCTGGTCCCCCCGGTCCCTTTTGGGCTTCTCTTTGTCAGTGGTAGTAGTAGTTCCTCTGCTAGGGTGGTGGCCACCAGCTCGGGTCTGGGTGTTCGGTGACCAGGCCTCAGGATCCTCGGCAGCAGCCTGCCCTTCCTGCAGTTCTGGGAGCCCAGCTGGGCGGCAGGCGAGCTCTGGGTGTGGGCGGGTGGCACAGGGGCATGAAAGCCCACAGCAATGGGGGAGATAAGTGGGCAGGAGAGGACCAGGAGGGAGAAGACGGGCAGGCACCCAGACAGAAAACAGAGCCTGCAGTGTGGGACGGTGGCAGGGAGCACCCTGCCACCTCGTCAGAGAAAGACAGTACTAGATCGAATGTCCCTTCTCAAACACCGGATGGTCAGCACTGTCGAGATGACGCTCCTGACGCATCAGCTATGTAACCTCGACATAAGCTCACCGAGGAGCGGGGTCTCAGGACTGAGGGCCAAGTGGTTTGGGAAGCAGAACACGGGGCAGAGTCCCCAGACGCCATGTCGCAGTCCAGCGTGTGGCTCAGCCAGTCCCACACATCGGCGGGCAAAAGTTTCACAGGACCAGGCTCCTGGAGGGGAAACCAACAGATTTCCATGTTGCTTTCTGGAATCACTGTGATCCAGAAGGAATTCTAGAAGTACCAAGTTCTCGTGGGACAGAATATATGGGATCCACAGGATCAGCCTTGGCCCCTTTAGAGTAACACGGTGGCCTCGACATCCTGACAGCTCATGGGAGGTGTATTAGTGACCCATGATCCAGATAGACTTCACAGGCAAGCACATGGGCTACAGCATTAGGTACAGGGAAAAAAATACTAGTAAGAAATGAAACAGGAGACACAGTGATAAACTACCCCAGAATGAAATAATGGGATTTTGTGTCACCCTGAACATGTGTCTGACAGAGTTTGTAATGGTAGGGGACGTGTGGAATACAATGTTTCCCTACTAGTAAATATGTACATGAATTATGTACCTGTATGCCTATGTTCCCTGAAGAGTACATGAGAAGGAAACAATAAAATACTACTTCTGGTTAATGGCATCTAGGCGAATCTTCCCTTTTTCTGTCCATGTTATCGTTAATCCATATTTTTTACTTACTACTTACATTATCTATATCTTAAATATCTGTAGTCACATTTTGTTATTAAGATTATTTATATGTTAGATTTTTCTGTGCCTTTCTTAAACACATGATATTTTTATAACAAGGGGAAAAGTCATTTTGGAAGGCTGGTGAATAGAAAGACTGACAAATAGCTCATTTTCCTCCAAGTGTAGGAGATAGATGGTAGGGAGCAGAAATATTCGTTAGGACAACACAGATGTATAGTAAGTAAATATTATTTGTTCGTCTATAAAAAGATTCATCACTGATCGCTTATTAATCAAGTTCTGCATGGGTTCCCTGATCGAACATCCATCCGTACACAACCAGGGACATTAAAATCTCAATTAAGATTTTATATGGATTTAAGAAGTGTTTTTGTCCCCTGAACAGTAACACAGAGGGAAAGATGACATTCTCCTTGGACGTTTGGTGAGTGCCTGATTTTGAGTTTGTGTTTTATGCTCCTATTTGGCGTCTAAAGGCAAATTTGAGGGACTCTGATTCAAGTTGGCCCCCAGAGAAGTCTAGAGATCTTGAATCCATAGTCAGATGATAAAGTGTGGTCTCTGGATGGAAATCTTAGTGGTTTGCACTCATCATTTGCCTTCTTAAAAAAGAAAGAAAACATAATTATTTTCTTTAGCTTTTACTTCCAAGAGGTTCCCTCACTCAGAGTATTTCTTGCCTACCTCAGTCACATCTGGGGTGCATCTCCTGGGTTAAGAACAGAGGCCCGAATTTTATTTTTTTAATCATAATGCTGCCGGATGTTGTGATATGTGAAAATCCGTCCCTGTTTCCAACTAAAATTTGCTTAACCTTCGAGCAAGTGTGGTTTGCTTTTCCCTAAAACGAATGCCGGCGCCCTGCGGGACTGGAAAGGGCAGAATTCTTTCAAACGCAGGCCCGAGGAAACGAGGCGATGTCCCCGCACGCTCCGGGGGCTGTCTGGGGGCCTCTGGGCCGCCTCTGCCCCAGGTGCGCGTGGGCGACCTGGTCTGCCTCAGTTTCCCCGACGGCGCGGCAGGCTGCGGGCCGGGAGGGCAGCGCGTCCTGGGAGGTCCGGCCCGAGCCCGCCCCGCCCGCGCGCCGGGCCGCGACCCCTAATCCGCTTTAGCCGATCTGCCCCGCGCGGCCTCCGCTGAGCAAACAGCGGACAAAGCGGCGGCCGCCGGCCCGCGACTCCTGACCCCGGGGTCGCGCCCTTTGTCCGCCCTCCGCGGGGGCCGGGCCGCGGCTAATTGGGGCGCGTGCCGCCGCCGGAGCGGGCAGGCGGGCTGGGCGCCGCGTCCACGCGGGCCCGCACCCGGACCTGGAGGCTGGGCGCAGGCGGGGCCTGGGTCCTGACGTCTATGCAGACCCAGACCTGGACCCAGACCCGGACCTGGACCCGGATCCCGGACTCCGGCCTGGAGCCTGGGCACAGATGGGGCCTGGGGCCCTGCCGTCTTCGCGGACTCGGACCCGGACCTGGATCCTGGGCGCAGACAGAGTGCTACATCCATGTGCACCCGGACCCGGGCCCGGATTCCAGACCTGGATCCCGGAAGCGAGCTGGGCCTGGAGCCCTGACGTCCACGCGGACCCGAACCTGCTCCCGGGTCCTGACTCCACATAGATCTAGACGGAAATCGGCATCACGCACCTGGACCCGCCCGCGGCCCCGCTCCTGGCTCCTAACTCGACCCGGACTCCAGCCTCAGCCTCGGATGCGGCCCAGACCCCGGACCCCGAACCTCAGCTCACCCCGGCCCCGGACCCCGGCCTCAGTCCCAGACTGGCTCCGGCTCGGTCCGGATTCCTGCGCGGCAGGGGCTCGAGGGAGGCGGCGCCCAGGCCTGGTCCCGGTGCTGCTCCGACTGGCCCCACGCCCCCGGCCCCGACCTCCCCTGCGCCCCGGCCCGGACTCCCCGATCTCTGTGCACCCAGCGTGCGGCCAGGGCGGGAGCGCAGCCCAGCCCTTCTGCAGGGACTCGATGCAGAGAGAGAGTAGTTGCTCTTGGTTTTCTTTTTCTGCCCTTTATTCCTGCTGAGAAGCGGGTCAGATGCTCGGAAAAGCAAACGCAGACTCCCCTGGAAGGGGAGAGAAAACTTCAGACCCTCTGCAGGCGGTTCTCTGCCCACCACTTTCCTCCCCTCTGAGTCCCAGCCCTGCTGGTACCCGAGGTCACTTCCAGGGGCCCTGGGATGCTGCGGCTGTGACCACTGTGTGCCCAGGTTGTTTTCTCTCAAGTGTTGGGCAGAGTTACCAGCTTGGGCTACTTAGAAAACTGAAAAGATCTTGTCTCAAAATAAAAAATTAAAGATGAGCTAGGGATGTAGCTGAGTGCAAAGGCTGAATTCAGTCCTCAGGAACCCCCACCAGAAAAAAAAAAAAAAGAGAGAGAAAGAAAAGAAAAAGTCGAAGAGGGTTATAATTTTTACCCCAAGAAGCTTTTGAGACTCACATCCTTGTGATTTTTTTTAAACAACTTTAGAAGACACTTTTTCTTGTAACTAGGTCCAAAAAGGAAACAAGCAAAGACCCCTAGATTCCTTTGCCTTTGAAGACCCTGTGGCCCCAGCCTCCACCCTGCTGGCCTGGTTTTCACTTATTTCATTGTCTCCTGACCAGTTTTCGCTATCACACACTTTGCCAGGAAGATTTTTAAATGTCCAGTTTGTTTCTGAGCCTGGTGTTCGCTGAGTGGAGCTTGGCTGCAGGGAAGCTGGCGTTTTGGAGTTGCCAGGGCGGGCCTTGTTTGCAGGGGTGGCATGGAGGGGTCCTGTGCCATACCAGGAGCAGAGGCGGGTTTCTGGGTACCTTCGCTGGGGACTCGGTGCACCCTGGAGATGGGTCGCGCTGTCCCTGCCACCTCTCCGATTCGTCCTCGTTTCTGGTCCAGCCGCAGCCCAGCATCCACCTGGCCCTTCTATTTTCTGGGGAGCGATTTTGCCATATGATCAGCATAAGTTTGCCTCTGTAGGAAACTGAAGCACAGTCTGGGAGCTCTGGAAACCTCCGCTCCAGGAGCTGGTCATTAGTAGTCCTTGCTGACTGGAGACTCTGAGATCCTTCTGGCCATTCTCATGCCTGCTTGGCTTTTTCTGCTGAGGCCACAGGCAGGTGTCTTCTAGGCTCACAAAGGGCACTAAGCAACGCTGGGGTTCAGACGGGGCTCGGAAGCATGCTGGCTGCGTGGCCAAGAAGGCTCCAGGTGCAGGGCGCCAGCACCCTGCAGATTAGGGTAGAGGATGGGCAGTCTCATGGGTCTCTCAGCTTGGGCAAGATGGCCTTGCTAGGAAGACTCTGGCAGACCCAGCAGGGCTCTGTGTCTGTGACTTCGCATCCCACTCTGTGTCTCCAGTGCTGCGAGGAGGACATGGTCAGGGTGCACCTGGCAGGATGGGTGGGAGCCTCAGATGACCGGAGCCAGCTGCAGGGGTTGGGATGGGGGTGTTGCCAGAGCTGGAGTAGCTTCAGGCACTTCTGGGGCCACGATTTCAAAGGGGCTCTGTTTTTCCTGGAAATTGCTCTTACCTATAAAATAAGCTTACGTGTGGAGGAGTGTGAAGGGGTGGATGGTGATGTTTTCCTTATTAAAAAAAAAAAAAAACCCAGCAAAAGTAACAAAGTGCATGTGTGTCTGAGTGGTTGGGGTCCCAGGTCTGTGCAATATCAGGTCAAGTCACTATTCCACCTGCCTAGGCCTCAGAATCCCCAGTCTTGGAAGAGGTATGACAGTTTTTGTTTTGCCTTGCTTGAGCGTTGGGTCACATGAGATGGGGTGAGGGCCTGCTGTTTAAATTATGAAGTGCTAGCTGTACACACAGAGGTGCTATCATTCTTGCCTCAGGAGAAACCCTCTACTATGAAGGATGTTGTTATGATTTAAAAGCTTAGTGATTTGCGTGGTGCCTGGCACTGACTCAGTGATCAAGACGTTGTTGACCCGATAGGTACCACAGCCCTCTGCATTGGCTGTACTAAGGGGGCGGGCCCAGCAGGGTGGGAACTTGGGGCAATTTAGAGAACGTCTCAACCTCCTCCAGGCCTTGAACATGGCACGAGGGCCCCAATTCAGGGAACCAGAGTTGATGGCTTGGAAACTCTTTGGGAATATACCCCAAGAGCCCCAAATGTCGGTCCCAGTCTCAACCTGCCCAGGGCTGTGGCCCCGCATTGCCCTGCCCAGCCTGGCATGGAGAGGCACCCTTGAGGGCCTAGTCCCAGCCCAGTCTCACCCTTCGGGCTTCTGCCCTGAGACAGCAGGCCCCTGCCTCCTCCCCAGCTCCCATTCACCAAACACGATTTTTCATTGCAAGGAAATCCCTGAGATCTGAGCTTATTGTCTACAGTGTCGGCTTTCAGTGTCAGCCCATGTGTAAGGAGAAAGGCTGAAACCAGCACCTGGGCGAGGGCTCCTCCAGCAGGGCTTCAGATTGGCCCCCAAACCACAAGGGCAATGGAACTTTTACTGCCACACATGTACTCACACACTCACATTTGCACGCATATACATACGTACACCCGTGCACACACATATCCCAGGATATTACCCTCGTGGAGCTAGCATTTCATGTTCTAAGTACTAAAGTGTGAAGCACCAACAAGCTGTCTTAAAAGGCTCATTCAGCCTGTCTGCCTTGGAGCTATTTTATTTATAATTCTTCTTGTCACGTCAAAGAACTCTGTGTTTCTTGAAGACTGTGTCAGGGTAGTTGAGTGTTTTGGTTTTTGGCTACAGCTGGTTAATTTTTCCGAATCTGTAGATCCAGGTGTGCGTTGACAAGCTTTTTCCCAACTCTCGAAGTTTCCCAGGGAGCCTTGGACTCCTGCTATAAATTTCCAGCACTGTGCGTGTGAGAGAGTTCCAATTTCGGAGGCGTCTCCAGAGGGAGGGTGGGAGCCGGCGGTACCCAGGTCCAAGCAGATCGGGCAGGAAACTTGGGAGGCAGATCCAGTAGCCTATTCAGAATATGACGAGGTTGAAAAACTGGTTAATGGGTAAAGTATTAGCAAAAGTGCAAACTCTTGGTGAGAACTAAAATTCCCTGCTCCTGCGTGTCATCTACAACCGAGCACCAGAGGGAAAAATACCTGTCCAGATCCCTGGTTAGTTTGAAATATTTTTTAAATGCATTCATCATGTAAAAATTATATAGACTTTTGTCTCCAAGGTCATTTTCTCTTCTTGCCTCCTGGCTTATATCACTTCTTGCTTTAGGTTAAAAAAAATGAAATTGTTCTTCTGAAATTAGGAAATCACACCAAAAAGTTCCTCTATAAATAGCCAGAAAACAAACAAAAGCCTCAGTTTTCTTCTTTAGTATCTTTCTCTTGGGGCAAAAAATTAAATATTATCTTTCCTTGTAGTGATATATTTAGTTAAAACATTTTTTCACTTTTTGTAGAAAGGGCAGATATAAAAAAAAAAAAATCAGACCTTAACCTTGAAGTTAATCTTACCTAAAAGCTGAAATACTCTTAGAGTCAGGAAAACAGAAAGCAAACTAGCTGTCTAACCCTAACCCTAAAACTGTCCTTAGACAACAAATCACTCATCTGTGTTGTGTGAAATCACATTTAGTTTTAAAAAATAGGGGCTGGGGATTTAGCTCAGTGATTAGAGTGCTTGCCTTGCAAGCACAAGGGCCTGAGTTCGATCCCCAGCACCACAAAAAAAAAAAAAAATAAAAATAAAATAAAATAAAATAAAATTTCAATAAATAAGACCAGTGTGGTCAAATTTCAGGCAACCCCTCCCCAAACGCCACTTCAAGCCAGTGTCTGTTCCACAAGCAACCACGGCTGTTGCAATCCTTTTAAAGAAGTAAGCTGTAAAGTCTTGATTTTGATTTTTTAAAAAGTTCTTGCTATCCCCTGCAATTTAACTATGAGCCATTTGCGTTCTAAATCAGCTCCCCCACTCTTTTTCCTTTATTCTAGAGGGTTTCTAACTTACCTAGCCTGCTGAAGAACTAGCTAAGAAATACCACTCAACTTCTCATTTCGGCTGTAAGGAAGAAAAAATTCAACTGATGTTCATCACCGCATGGGTATTACTTAAAAATTTGGAGCATAAACTGTCAAACCTAAAGCCTTGAGAGTTTTTAAAGTTTAAAATTACACATCCAAATTCTCCTTAGATGTGACTCAAAAAGAAAATGAAATCATTGAAGGGCTAACTACGAAGGCCTCAGTAAAAGATGGAAAAGATGTAAAAATACTTCAAATAAATTGAGAGTTTTCAGCTGTGGAAGGAAGGCAGACTTTGGACTGCTGGGGAGTGAAATTCTTTGCAATTTTTCTGATATACTTTCATTTTCTTACCAGAAGCTGTTACACTCCAAATTCTCATATATCTTAAAGTGCTAATAAAATGCTATAAGTCACACAATCAGTTCTTCAGCCAAAATGTTAGTTTCTCAATTTGTGATAATTTCATTTTAAAATTTGTAGAATTGAATGACTAAAATTAATTCCCACACTCACTTCTCTTTGAAAAGTAATTTTTGTTCTTTAAAAATTTAACTTGCACTGTACCTTTCTGATCCCTTATACCAAGCCAGGCATCTGGCCTTGGCATTTGATATATGCTTAGATAATCAGAAAGATCACCTCATCATCCTTAATTTGTATTTTCTGATTTGTGCTGTTTCTGCTTTGGAATGGAAAATACTGATTGTAATTCTTCATCTGTATAAGGGGAAAAAATTTTCATATTAGTGTATATGTATTAAATGCAGTATATTCCCATATTTCTATATGATTGAACACATATTTATCATAATTCCTGGTTGTTTGATGCTGTTCTTTTATTTGAGAAATAGTAGCCCCTTAAGAAAGCTTTCAGAGTTGTGAGTGCTCTTTTAGATATAGGTACATGGGTAACACAGCATCAAAATTGAGTTTGTGAACGTCCAGAGTGTGTGAGATGGCAAAGCAGTGGCTCATGGAGACTTTCTAAGCAGACCTGCTTGTGTGGAGATAAAGTCAGCGCCCACCAGCTTTACCATCACCTGCACACACACCTAAGCATGTTCTTTATGTTATTTTTTAAAGGAGGGGAAAGAAGATACAGAAATGTGTCAGTATGGTAGCGGTCCTGCCAATGCAACGCCCCACACTTGCTTTTGTCCTCGAATGTGCTTGTCCTACAGCCAGATTGTCATTACTGTTGGAAGTAAACGAACAACAAGTTCCACATAAAACTGCGGGAACTAAAGCAAAAGATTCTGAAAAAGGCTCCATTATGCCTAGAAGGAAAGACTCCTTCTCTGGTTGCTTGTTCCTTTTCCTTACTCTGCCTGAGACTCTGCCACCTCTGAATTATCTTCTGCCGTTCTACTACTCTGAAAATGAGTATGCTTCCTCTCTCCTTTCTCAGCTTTCTCCATAAGAATATATATATATTCATATATATATAATTACTCGAAGGAAATGGAGGCTGATAGTTTTTGTGCATAAATAGTTGAGAGTAAAAATGGAGGCTTCGTCGAGCAGGAGTACAAGTTATCATGGCACAGACATATTAAAATGGACTCAAACCTGTAAACTACTTTGAGACAAAGGCAAAAGAAAGAAAAAAGAACAGTAAAACTCGTTTGCCTTTTCACAGAATACCCAAAGCTGCTGAGCGTCTCCTGCAAAGGGCACACTGTCGGGAATAATTGAAGTGGTGTCTTCCCTGGAGCACCCACAAACTTCAACCCCAGGTTTATTGGGCCAGCTTTAAAAGCATCCTGATTGTGGGTGTGCAAGCTAAATGCTCAGAACCCAAGTGAAAACGTGACTTTTCACTCACCCTCATCCTGCCCGCTTTAACTAGATTAAATGCATCTGTTTACTAAGTCCTCGTAAGGCCTTGGACGCTGAAAATTTAACATGGTTAAATGTCACTCGGTAGAAAGAAGGGAATCGAAACTGATCTGCCCGCAGCCTTCTGAGGCTGGACTGCGGGTTGGGGCTCAGTAGAGAGACCCAGGCTCGGGACATGGCAGGGAGTTGCCGGCGGCATTCCCATTAGGCAGATCTTGGGAGAAATCAGGAAAAAATAACTGTATAAGACCAATACTATAAACATCCTGGTGCAGTGACAGCCTGTCCTAGGACTTATTTTCAAACAGCTGAGCTCAGGGGTGGTTGTGGCCCAAAGGGACAAGCCAAGTTTTTCTTCTAGGAAACTTATCCAGCACTTGCTCATCAAGGGTGTAAATCTTCCAGGTTCTCTTTCTGATCATTTGAACACACTTTCAAAATATTGTTTACTTTGAATGATATAGTATGATAGCAAGTAGACCAAAACAAAAATATCCAACCTGGGTAATATGCAGGGGAATTATTTGAATGCTATTATTTTCCTTGAATTAAGTAGAATTTGATTTCTGAATTTGTGACCAAATTATATGTAAATCCTTGCCAAGGACAGGGAGTTGGAAAAAGTGTGTGTTCTTAACTATTGTGATTTCACTGCATTTCTTGTTTTACCAAATAAAAATTGAAAGGGAGAAAAAGGCATTAAATTAACCTATTACTGTGTGAGAGTGAGAAAAAAAATCAGCTAATAAAAAGAAAGTTAGCAAGTCGGTGTGATTATACAGTGATTTCAGGTGAAAATTACAAAGCTAATATCTTGGCATTTAGTCACCACATTCAGTAATGATACAGTTGTCAAATTTGTATTTGTGCCAATGGAACAAAAGTTATAAGTGGCATAATGGAAGATAATCTTTTTCTTTGTGGCTTAAAAAAAAACCTCAATGTTTTAATCCACCCATTTAATCACAAAACATATATCACATTAGTTATAATATTTATAGTGTTTAGGGATGTGATTATGAATAGATTAGTGTGTGGTTGTTGGATACAGTCTTTTTTTTTATGAACGTATCTCATAGGTATGCGGCATCTTTTGAATTTGCACTAGAGAGCAGTTTTCTGTGTGAATAGTTAACATATATTTATGTTTGGAATCCCTGTTTGGTCATTACGGAGCTTGCTCATTATTTTGGAAAAACAAGATTCAGTATTAAAAGGGCCTGGTGCTTAGAATGTTGGGATCTCTGCAGCCAGCCGGATCCCTGCAGTTTTGTTCTTCTGGAAGCCTTAAACCTACTAAACCATGAAACGTCTCTATCGTGTTTTTGGAAGAAGCTGAACCATACAGTCAGGACGGGGACAGAAGGGGCTGATAATGGAAGTTAGTGGTTACATTCATCCTTGGTGTGGCTGGAGGAGGAGGGGTTGACAGAGGAATGTGCTTGGCTTGTGGGGACACCCTGGCACATAGCCTGAGGGAAGTGTCCCCCACTTTCCTAGTTGGGGCCGGGAATTTTGATAGTGAAGAAAAATAAAGGACCATGCTAGACAACTATGTCCCATGCCACATCACTCAAGTGGGCATGGTGTCCCCAAACTCAGGCTCCTGGAATCTGTGTCCTTTCCTGAAAAAGGTCCCCAGCCCTTGAAGCCAGGGCTACACTGGACCTTCCTGGGGAAAGGTGACCCACCCACTCACTCAGGAAATCTCCCTTGCTTGGGTGACTGGGCGGCTGCCGATGAAAAGTGAAAGCTGGTCACGATTCCAGTGAAAAGATTAACTGGAAAACACTGAGTTCCAAACCTGAGTTTTCTGATAGGAAAAGAAAAAAGATGGGGTCTCTCCTAGGCAGAAGAGGCTACCCCACACCCGAACTCCCATGAAAGTAATTTGGGAAGGTTTCTTAATATTTCCTGGATTTTCCCTCTCTCGTCCCAGACTGTATGTCATGGGCTGGTGGCAGCAATGTGTGTGGGTAGTGTCCGGCACTATTCGAGGCCAAGGTCGTGCAGTCCATAGAGCATGGGAGGGGGGCAGTGGGCAGCGAGGCCTTGGCAGAGCTGTCCAGGCCAGCCTCACCCAGTGTGGCCAGTTGCCCCCTCCTGGGCAGTCAAATCCAATGTGGGGCGAAGTTGCCTGGGAAGCATGGCCCACGAGGAACTTTTGAATTTACCAATGGCGTGAAAATATATATTTTTATGACAACGAGCAAGTTTCAATTGGTTGACAGAAATGGCGAGATGTGACGTCAAGGGACGCTGGTTAGAATGCCAAGGCCGGGAGGGGGGACAGGCAGAGAGACGGTGGGACGGCCGGAGGCCTTGTTTCTCCAGGGTCCCGGCGGTCCACGGGCCAGGAATGGCACGGTGCATGTGGCACCCAGCCAGAGCATGCCCGGGCAGGGGGAGGGGTCCGAATGCAGCCACCCTGTGTCCGCTCATGTCCCCCGGAGGCCCAGGCCATTCCCTCTGTGGCTTGGAAACCGCCTGGACGCCCTTGCTAGTGCCTGGGAAAGACGCTGCAGTTTCCTTGGCATTCATTCTAACCGGTGTTCAGGCCCTGGAGCCTAGCCGGTCCCTTTCCCCGGAGGGGCCCAGGAAAGCACAGCGTGGCCTGCGGCCAGCAGTGTCGCGTAGGGCTGAGGGAGCAAAGCTGCGGCCTTGAACTTCTTCCCGCAGCTTCTGCGACCTGAGTCCGGAAAGCAGGAAGTTGTTTCCATGGGGAAGGAAGAAGGCGAGCCTGGAGCTGGGCAGCTCTGGGCACCGTGCCCCCGCCCATCCCACACCTCCTCGGGCACTGTGCGCGCCCCCAACTCTGCAAGGCACCTTGCGCGCCCCCCATGTATCTCCTGGCACTGTGCACCGTACCCCACCTCCCCACCAGATTGCCTGCACCCGTCTGCCCCACCCCATCCCACTGGGCACTGCGCCCCTCGCTCCATAGAGCCAGCCGGGTCGGGGAAGCCGCCACGGGGTCGCCGGTGCGCGCGCCCCGCCCTGGGAAGCCCGTGTCACCGCGGGCCCCGAGCGCGTTCCAGGGTCCGGCCCGGCGGAGATGAACCCGGCGGCCCCCGCCCCGGCCCGCTGCGCGAACCGGGCGGCGGGCACGACGCTGTAGGCAGCGGGGATCGTGGGTCCGCCGAGGTCCCCGAGCCCGGCCCGAGCGCGCGCGCGTCCCGCTGCCCGCAATCATGGCAGCCGGCGCCTCGGAGCGCAGCCGCTGAACGCGCCCCAGCTGCCGCCTCGGTGCCAGGGCGGGGGCGCGCGCCGCCCGCACCCTTCGGCCGCGCAGGCCCCGAGGCGCGCCGTGGAAGGCCCGTGGGTCCCGGCGGAGCGGTGCCCCCGCGGGCGAGGCGGGCATCGGGGCCGCGGGCGGGGGCGCGCGGGCGGGGAGCGCCCTGGGAGGCGGGGGCGCGCACGCGGGGCTGCGGGGCGAGGCGCGGGGCGCGGGCGGCCCACGGCTCCCGGCGCCAGCCCAGCCCCGGCGCGCGGGCCCGAGTGGGGTGGGGGAACCCGGGAGGGGCGGCGCCCGGTGCTCACCCGCCGCGGGCACGGCCTCGTTGATATTCCGTGCGCGTCCACAGCCGCGACCTCCCCGCGGGATCCGGTGCCCGGCGCGCCCCCTGCACGGTCTCCCCGGGCTGCGCGACCCGCGGGCGCCCCGCGCCCCCGCCCTCTCCTCCGCGGGTCCCCAGGACCCCCTCCCTCGCCCCGATCCGGCGGCGAAGGGGTGGGCAGGGAAACGCGCTCTCTGGGACAGGTGCCAACTCCGAGACAAAAGACATAAAATAGGCGGCAACGGGGGAAGCGCGGCCGGCGCGCTCGGGCGGGGACGGCGGCGCCGAGGGGCCGCATCCTCGGTGCGGACTCGGGAAAGTTTGGGAAGTGGCCGGGGCCGCTCCGCAGCGGCAGGGGACGCGGGCCCCGCCACCCTCCGCGCCCGCTCGCCCTCCGCGCCGCTGCTGAATAATTCATGGCGCGGCCGCCGGCCATTAGCATGCACCGGGCGCGCGGCGCGTCTGTGCCCAGCGTCGCCGCCTCGGGCGCCCGGGCAGCAGACGAGCGGCCGGGCCCGCGCCCCCCGCACCCGCCCCGCGCGCCCATTGTGCCTGGTCCGCGGCCCGAGCTCGCCCGCGCCCGCCCGATGGCCACGGCGCGGTCCCGGCATGTGGCCGCCCCGGTGCACGCGAACTTGGAGAAAGTCGTGGTGCGCGCGGGCCGGGCCCTCCACGGCAGGGCGTGGGCGCCCGCGGGCCGGCGCGCTTTCGTTTTCGCCTGGGACAAAGGTCCCTGGCGGCGCCGGGCGCGGATGCGGGGACCGGGTGCCGCAGGCCGCCGGAGGCACGGAGCGCGCTTCGCAGAATCCCGGGCTGGAGACGCGTGCGCTCGCGGACCGCCGTGCCCAGAGTTGCGGGAGCCGCGCCGCGCTGCGCCCAGCCGGCCCAGCGCAGGAGGTGGCGAGCGCCGGGCACCCGGACGCGGCCGGTGGCCGAGGGCCTGTGTGGTGTGGGCACGTGAGCGCAGTGGCCCGGCGAGGGCACCACGGTGGACCTGTGCGCCGCGGGCACGATCGGCTTCCAGGCGACTCCGGAGGGCTGTAAGTATGTTCTTCACTTTCGCTACTTTGTATTTAAATATTAATGAAGGGCTTTCTGCGAGGGGTCCTTCTGCCAGGCAGGCCTTTCGCAGTCGCGGGGACACCGAAGGAGGTTGTCTCCAAACCGAAGCCGCGCCAGCCCGCAGGAACTCCGGGATCGTCCTTGATCTGGAACTTGAAATCTGTGACATGCTACAGCTTCGCTGCTCAGGTGTGCAGCCTGCTAGCCGCAGAGGAATTTGTTGAATATGTAAAATAAGCACTAGTAAGCATCTCAGACAATAGAAAAAGAAAACATCTGTTTTGGGGGTAGATGTGTTCAGGAAGGTTATTTGGAAGCCGCAGCCCTTTCTTGGAAAATTGAACGATTTCATTTACCTTTCATTTACTTCCTAAATCCTCCCTGCTGCTGCCGCTGCTTTTATTTTTTTCCTGTTGGTGGGCAGTTTCCGAGAGCTGATTTAGGGGAACCCTGGGTCCAGCGTTAGTGGCTGTCGGCCGTGGACCAAAGGGCCTGGTTTGGAAGCTGTTGTTTATAGTGGCATAAAATGAAAACAACTCATAACTTTTCATAATAAATGCCCCTTTATAGGTGGCTCACGAACAGGCCTGGCCAGCCACCCTGGGGTGGTTGTGGGGAGCAGGAAAGGGGTGAAGGAATGTTTGCTTGCCCTAATTATAGGGTTTTAAGGGAACGCTGAAATTAATTTCTACAAAGTTGGGTTTCAAAAGCCGAGGCGGTCTCCGCAGGCCAGCAATAGCTTCGTTTTATTTTAGCTCATCAGTTCTGGCTATTTGGGATTTTAAAAACGTGTGCCTGTACTTGTGCGAACCTATCGTGGGTTCAAATGAAACCCATAGTCAGTGGGGATTAAGCCTGCTAATTTTTAATAACTGGGCCACAGGTGTGATATCCTCTCTGCTCTTCCTGCCCCCGTGACGCGGTCTGATCAACCTGGCTGGGCGCTTTCACTGCAATCATGGGGTGGGGCCCCTTTCCATAACACCCCAGAGTCCTGGGCTGGCAACTGGGTCCTGGATCCTTTCTATTTCAGAGAATGTGGACAGGGCCCGCTTCGACCAGGCCTTCCTCTCACTGGGCTGCTTGGTTCCCCTCGCTGCCAGGCAAGAACCCTGAGGAATGAGGAGACTGTTTCAGCAGGGTCTGGCCGCTCGAGGCAGAGGTCGGAAGTTTGTCTCCGTCCTCAGAAGGCTGACCCTGGCCATCTTCTTGCTAGCCTGCGTTCCCCTGCTCTGCTCTCCCTCTACACCATTTTAAATTTTTATTTACGACTTTATCAGAGGCAAATGGCAGGTGTGGTATGGGGTGGGACTGTCAGGGATGATCTCGGAAGCAGAGGTGCCGCTGCTGAAGGCATGCCAGTCTGGCCAGAGCTGCTACTTGGCATGGCGCTGGCAGTGGGCAGATTAGGTAGGTGTACAAAGCTCAAGTTCCATCGTGGCCTTGCCTGCAGAATGCTGGAGATGTTCTCCCTGGTCCACAGGAAGCCAGTGCCATAGTGCTTGCCGGGCAGGAATGGTGTGGTGCCCTGCTAAGCAGTCGGGCATTGCCCAGGATTGATATAGACCCCAAGACAAGGGACGCTGTCTCTCCTTCTCCCCAGGCCACCGGGCTGCAGCCAAGGCAAGAAGCAAAGCTGGGCACCCGAGGAGGCAGGTGGTCCCTGGGCCTCGCAGCGAGGTCATCATTCGTCAGAGCTGCCACAGAATATACCCGGGTCCACAGAAGGGGGCGGTTGAGAATTCCGTCCACAGTGGGGCTGGCTGGGTGTCTTACCATACTGGAATACACTATCTCCATGCTTATTTCGAGAACACACACCCACAAAAGAGGAGGCCTTGAAAACGAAAGTAGTGCTTGTCTGATTTTTCTCACGGCTGGATTTAATGTAAGGAACGGGGTAAACAGGGCCCTGGAGGAAGGGACTGAAGCATGGGCTTGTGGGAGGATGGGCCTCAGCTTTCGTGCCACACCAGGACCAAGCCCAGGCTGGCCCCATGCCTGTGCCAGGCCCTTGCTGGGCCACAGACTTGCTTGGGTGATAGGTCTCCAGGTTGCTGGTGAGGGCCTGGCTAGGCTCAGCCCTGAGGCCCACCGTGTGGCTCATGCCCGCCCCCCAAGCAGGTGCAGCCAGCCGTTGGCTTTGCCCAGCAGGGCCGTCGTGGGGCTCTGCAGTGGGGTTGCTTTCCATCCGCATGGTATGCAGCTGGCCAGGCAGCCTCTCTGTAAACTCGTCCCCCTCACTCCGTCCCCCACAGGGTCCTGGAGGCTGTCCCAGCCCAGTGTGGCTGAGGTCGCACCAGGCGGCAGTGGAGAGGGGCTCAGCGGACTTTGCCCACCCAGATGGGCTCCAGCCAGTCAGGTGTTCACTGCTGTCCAGTGGAGTCTCCTGCATCCCCAACAAGGGACCATGTTTGGGAAGCAGGGGACGAGAGGCTAGCGTTGCTCATTTGTATGTCATCGTGGTTGGGTTTTGAAAGGAGAAGGAGGAAGGGAAGACTCCTGGAGAAACTGCAGCAGGCAGGAGCGTCCACGGCAGGGCCGGAACCCGACACCCCAAGCTCAAGACTCTCCGTGGCCCTGCTCACTGTGTGAGTCTGGGCGAGTCCCATCACCTCCGGGAGCCAGTTCCCCTGAGCCCTAAAGCAGGAACGCGGACACCAGTGTTATTCTAACAACATTATTTCCATAAAGTACAGTTCCTGGCCCATCATCTGGAGGCATTAAATGGCTTCTGTTCTAGTCCTTGTTGTCAACAACAGTGCCTCTAGTTATTAGTCTATTCTGTTTATTGTTACGACTTATTATTATTTCATGTATGGTATTATATTCTGAGAAACAGAGATCCCAGTTTGGTTTCCCTGGCACGGGCACCAAGTCGTTTCTGTCTCTGCCCTGCAGGTGGTAGCAGACACTGACCTGGTGGCATTTGCAGGGTGGACTGGCAGGAGCTTGCACAGTCGAGCTGTTCTTGTCCCGGGACTGCGCTGTGAGCATGATGTCTGAACGCATCTCATTCCTCACCCTCGGTACAGGGACAGGGCCGGGGACACCCTGGGACCCCGGCATACTGATGGCAGAGGTGCTCCTTGCTGGGAAAGGATGGGAACCTCCCTGAGGATGGCCTTTGGGAAGTCCTCTGCATGCAGGTGCTGTCTGACCTTTGCTCCCCTCCGGGGTCCAGAGTGCTACACAGCTGCCTGTATCCTCACCGGACACACAGGTGGCACTTGGGTGGGAGAGTTTCACCACCCTGGCAAGCTGATTGTTCTTTGGCCCGGTACAAGAGGACGAAAACCAAAGAGCTTGCTTTAGAGGATTTTGTCTCTTAGTGGCTCGTCCAGGAGTGCCCAGCCAGATTGCCCTTTCAAAACATCTCGTTGGAACAAGAAGGAACCCGAAATGGCCCTGGCTGTGCCTTCTGATGGAAAAGAGCCACAGAGGGGAAAAGAGCAACAATTGTCTCCCAGCAGAGACAATAGATCTTTTATATGAAATATTTATTTTCGGGGCCGACTAGTGTCCCATTGGCTGGGACAATCAGTGGAACCCCAGTGTCTGGTTATTGCAGGCCTGGACACCTAGTCAGAGAAGGAGATTTATAGAAGAAAAAAGAAGGCCCCTGACCTGTGGCTCTTGGGAAATTTCCGTGGGCACATCTGGCTTTCTTTGTTGAGTAGAGTTTAAACTTTCATAAGTTTCTTTCCTTCTATGTGTTTTTTAAGGCTCTGTGAACCCTGGAAAGGTAGCCAGGTTTTGGGCTGTGGGCCGGATGGGGCCTCCCTCGGGCCAGGCCTTGTCGGCCTTTGTCTCCCAGCTGGGTCACAAAATGGAAGTGAGAAAAATAAGGCCTGGAAGAGGAAGGGTGGGTCCACAGCGGGCTGGGGATCAGGGACTTTTGTGAGAGCAACTTGGGCCATGTCTGAGGTTTTCTGGAGTCGTCTGGTCCTCCCCAAATCCTGTGCTCAGATGAACATGGGGGTCTGGCTGGACTAGAGAGTCCACACGTGGGCCCTCAAACACCCTTCTAGTTGCACAAGGTGTTTTTGTGACTTGTAGCAAGTCTGGCCCAGAGTGCACGCTGGATGGATACGTTCTGAATTCTTAGAGCGAGCAGAATTCCACCCCGAGGCCTACACGCAAACGTCTGCGTGGGGACTGAACTAGAGCGGCCCCTGGCTGTGGGCATCTGAAGGGGCCAGGCTAGGAGCCCAGCTCCTCTGGACACCGGGGAGGGGATCTGGCGTGTGGGTGCTTGTAATGGGCACCCTGGCGAGCCAGGGTGACCGCCTTTGGCCTGCTCTGCTGCCAGGGCCCAGTGGCGTTGGTGACGCATCGGGCAGGCCACAGGGACCACTGCTGTGGACGCTGCCCCTGTAGGTGGCCTCGGTCCAGACGTCCCTGCAAGGCCAGCACAGGAGGACAGATGAGCGAGGGCCCCATCTGGTGACGAGGGTACTCTCCCTGCCACACCTCTTGGTCACCCAGAAGACTCTGTTGGCAAATGATAATATTTGTTTTCAAAATAAGGTTTTATTTTTTTAAATTGCTGTCGCATCTTTTTTTTTTTTTTCTTTTTAAATGCTGGACCCTCTTGGCTGTGGCCCATTATACCTCAAGTGTGCCTTAACCTACAAAGAGAGCTCTCTTTCGGGGGTGTCCTGACAGCCTCCAAGGCTGTGGGGAAAAGTGGTGAAACTGAAATCATGGAACAGAACGGAATCTGGTGACACGACACAGAAAAAACCGAGGACACAGGTTTATATTCACTTTGTTTGTGGGGTGCGGAACTCAAACACGACAGGCAGCCTGGTCTAAGCGTCACATTTGGATGGCGGACTTTGGTAGGAGTCCAGATTCCAGGGTCTCCTCTGTCCCCACGGCCCAATAATTCCCCCTGTGCACAGGTATCTGGGACCCTCTGTCCACACAGGGCCCAGGAGGGTAACTGAGCAGAGATGTGACCAGCCGAGGCCACAGTCAGTGTCATGAAATAAGGAGGTTGTGTTTGGAAGGTGTACAGGAGGTGTACAAAGTAAAAAGGCCAAACTGTGTAGAATTTAAAATCCAGGGGGGTTTTCCCTCAAAACTAACGGAAGATGCTGCCCCGAGTCCTGGCTTTCTGGTACCAGGCTGGGTTTTCCTGTGAACCGCCCTTCCGTAAAGCAGGGATTTCAGATGTCAGGAAGAGCATTTAGCTGAAATATTTACCTGCTGATTCGGGGCTCTTAAATTTAGAAATCCCTTTCATGTGTTTAAGAGATATTTACATTCAAATCAGGCTTTTATAATTACATTTTAAATTATAATAAAAGGATGAAGCAAGGCTGCAGGTTCCCAGAAATTCCACAGTAGGCAGAGCTTTGCTGAGTAGGGGTGCACGTCACCCCGACCTGCCTGTGCTGGTTCTGGACAGAGGGACACAGGAGCAAGACAGAGTCCCTGGGTGTCACCTGTGGTGCCCTCTGTACCCGCCCAGAGGATGGCTTGTACCACGCTGACGGTGCCTGAGCTCACGGCCACAATGCTTGTGTCCTGAGCGCACGGTGGTTCACAGGTCCGCTGGGGCTGGCTGCTAGGACAAGTCTGTCCTGGACACAGCAGTGGCTGCCTCTGGTCTTGGCGACACAGGGGGTTGGGGGACACCTCCTCCTGCAGCCCAGACCTGGTTTCTGCCCCCCTCCTCATCCTGGCAGACCCCTAAGAAGCCACCCCATGTTCGGTGGCCTCCCCCGTGCTGCGGGCTGGCGGGCAGGCCCTGCTCCACCGAGCATGGGGGACCTTCTCCTGGGGCCGGGCTCTTGGCAGCCATGCCAGGCCATAGCTGGCATGAATCCTGGTGTTCCTGGTCGAGCGCATGGCGTCGGAATCCTACCTGCTTTGTCTCTTGGCATCAGCTGGCAAGCAGTCACATGGCCGGGTGCGTGAGACCAGCACCGAGGGCCCGGGGCTCCTCCTGAGCTGTTCCCTTCTCGCAGTCTCATCTGCCCCGCCATCCATCCTTGCTTTCAGTGTGGCCGGCTCCGAGCAGGCCTTGAGCAGTGTTAGAATAACACACAAGCCAGGCAGCCAGAAACTGCTGCCCTAAGCGGCTCAGGTGGCTTTTGGCATCAGCTGCCCCCCTTTACCTAGCGTCACGGACAGAAGGCCCCCAAGTGTCCCAGATGTGTGAGCCTCCATGGGCAGCAGCTGTCCACTTGCCACCTGGTGTCCCTGAGGGTGGCACGACTGCTGGGGAGCCTCTTCCCACCCCCAGGCCGTCCCTGTCCTGTGTGAGTCCAGCCAGCATCACACAAAGGGCAAGGTGAGGCCTGGCTGCCTGGTGGCCCCCACCAGACACCTCCAGGACAGGACGGCGGGCCCGGTAGCCTTCAGCAAGCATGCTTAGGCGTCCCCAGGCCTGCCAGGCCAGACAGAGGCTGCGGCACAGGAGCAAGGCTTGTCCCCATAGTGTCCTCATGGTGGTGGCAAAAATTGGCTGTGGTGACACTGAAGGATTTGTGAGAGTCCGAGAGGACGGATGACGTACTGCCCGCTCTTCCTTGTCCGTGGCACCTAGCCTCCTCCAGTCTTCTTTCGGCCCTGCTGGGATGAGGATGGTCTGGTGGGTACCAAGCTCGCCATTCAGCAGTGTTTTCCGTTCTACACCACAGCAGCCGTGACTCGTAGGTGCCATTGTACCCCTTCTTTATACAGATGGGGAAACTAAGGCTGGAGAGGGTTATGGCTCGCCCACAGTTAGGTGGCCATGGGACACAGGCTGGACTCAAACACGTGATCCAGACTGTCAGCCACAACAGCGCCAGCCTCCTAGGTGGTTCCAAGGGCTGGGGCCCAGACCTGCTGGGGATCAGGTCCCCCAGCTCCCACTTGAAGGAGCCAGCCAGGGTCCCCACTGCTGCACGTCCTCCGCAGAGCCAGGCGTGGGAACCACATGGCCTCTAGCTGGGATGAGCCAGGCCACCTGGATGCCCGGGCCCTCGGCACAGACACAACATGGTGCCTGGGCCACACTACCTGTCCACAGGGCTGGCGGGTGCCTGGGCCAAGCTGGGCTGGGTGCTCCCAGTGTCCTCGGGCGGGCTGCTGGCCGGCCACATGCTGCGGCGCCCTCCTCCCTCTCCCACTTGGCCTGCCCCTCCTTTTTTGGTGGTGGGTTTGGGGGCCTGGCCCACCCACCTCTGCCACGTCTGCTATCCTCCCGGCACCCATGAGCATCTTTCGAAAATTCCCGGTGGGCGGGGCTGAGCCGCAGCGGCCGCCTCTGGCCCCCCCTCCCCAGGCAGCCAGTGCCAGATGAGAGCAGGAGACAAAAGTAGCCTTTTCCTCGTCCTCTTGGGCCGGCGGCAGGGCCTTTCTCCAGCGCCCCTTGCTCCTGGCAGTCCTGCCCCTGGGTGCCGGAGTAGCCAGGGCTTGGGCTGGGACCCAGGGACAGATGGATGGTGGGTGGCCGAGCCTCAGAGGGCAAGGGCCTGCCAGCCAGGGGCTAGTGCCTGGGACCACCACACTGGCCAGTGGGACCCACCCTGTCCCCCGCCAGGGTGACCAGCCAGGGCAGCGGACACCACCTCCACTTCCTGGTTTTTGCACAAACGTCTCCATCCTCCGATACCTCGGTAAGTCACCTTCTCCCCTCTTCCTGCCGGAGACCGCTGAGGGCCCTGCCATCTTGTGCTCTATGCCTGTTACATCTCCTCCTCTAATTGGCTTATCCGAAACCCCAAATTCTATTTCAGACCCCCACCACCACCATCTTGAGCGAAGCAGGCCCTGCCAGAACTGCCAGGCAGAGGCAGAAGCCAAGCCCATTTAATTTTAAGATCCAAAGCTACAGGCTTTAGAAATCATAATAAAAATGAGTGTTTGTTATTTCACAGTAGCTGCCTGTTCAATTATAATTTGAACCAATGCTGCAAGAAGTACTGAGAGGCACGGCCTACCCTTTCTTGCCTGGTTGTCTTGTTTTGTTGTGGGGAGGGGGGTTCTGATCATCCTCATCGTTATTTTTATTTTTGGCTGTGCCAGGATAGCAAAGGGAAAAACACCAGACTCGTCGTCCTCGGCTTCTCCCAGCAACCTCGGCGGCGCGGGCAGGGGAGGCCGGGCACACGGGAGGGAGGACTCTGCGTCCCGAAACAGAGGCCCTTTTATTTTGGCCTGCATCTCTAGGGCTACCATGCCGTAGTTTAGGGATCTAGTTCATTCTGCCTTTCGTTTTAATTTTATTTTTTGAAAAAGTGCAAGTTTTTTTTTTTTTTTTTTGGCTCTCAGCTCAGTATGGAGAAAAATCTCTAAGGTTTTGAGCTTTGCTTTTTGAGTACTTATTTAAGTTTGGGGGTTCCACTTGCCAGTGCTGTGCCCGGCTGGTAACTGCCCTACTGGGCAGCTGGGCCACGGGGGCACTGGGCACCGGGCCCTGGACAGACCCTCAGGGAGCCCCCGAGCGGTCCCCAGCCCTGCTGACTTCCTGCCAGGACCGTTGTGCCCCTGACCCCACAGAACTGCTGCCGCTTCTCCGTGGATTTTACGGAACCTGCTCCCCACTCACCGCTACCCTCCAGCGGGCTGACAGAAGCTGCCCGACACGGCCTGGTTTCCCACATTTGAGGGGAGCTGGGGCCTTGATTTATGGGAAATGGAAAATCAGACCCAGAAAGTTGTAAAAGGCACGGGGAGGAAAATTCCCACGTAAATACATCTTTGTTTGCCGAGTCCGGAGGAGGCGTGTGGGCGCCTCCAAATCTGAACACGAAGCTGAGCTCGCACGAGGACTATCGCGACTGCTTTTGTTCTTTGATTAGACAGCAGTCGCTACTGGAGGGTTTGGGCTGCAGAGACAAGCATAGATAGCAAGATAATTAAAACGTTTTCATGATATGACAGCCACATTCTGCTGCTGCAAGCTGGAGCAGTCATCCCACCCAAATATTTAGCAAGTATCAAATAAAACACTGGTGGCAAAATAAAAGTAATAGAAAAAAACAGTGCAATATATTTTAAAGGCAAAAGAGTTGAGAAAATAGAGATGGGAAGTAAGGAAAAGGGGGCTCAGCATTTTTAAAGAATTTACGTTATTAACTAGCAACCTACTCTTCACTTTCTTTTGGCATAATTAATGTAAGTGAATAGACCTTGAATCCTAAACTCTGGGATGATAAATGGTAAAATTCCCTGAGCATTAATTTATTTTCTTTTGGACAAAGTTGGGGGCAAGTAGCAGAAAAAGCAGTTAATTTACGTAAATGAGGATTTTCATTCTGAATTCATGTTCTCCACTCTGTTCTCATGGCTCTTGTGTGTGCGCGTGTGTGTGCCACTGTTTCATGTGTGCGCCTTCTACACCTGTGGCAATTGTATGGGAACTGCTAGCATCTTAAGTTTTTATCACCTGAAGTTTTTAACTTGTTTAATAATTGACCCCCTCCCCCCAAAAAATCAATAAATGCAGTGAATTCTGTTTCTTAAAAAATTAGCAGGCAGCATCTCAACATTATCCACAAGCACTCTGCCACCAGGCTGTGCCCCGGGTGGGCACCCCTACTCCATTCCATTTTTCTTTCTTTCTTTTTCTTTCCCTTTTTTTTTTTTTTTTTTTTTTGGAGAAAGTACCGCGCAAAGCACTTTTCACATCATTGCTTCTATATAAATTCCACTATAGACTGAAATTATACATTCTCGCAGCACAGATGGGCTGGTCTGTCATCACGCCCGCCTGGCACTTGTTGGAACACACAGCATATTTCAATTGTGGAGTTGAAATTTCGAAGAACTGAGGTCAAAATAAACAAGTTGTATTCGTGTGTAGAAACAAGACTTATTCGATGATCTTCTCACCCCCTGGAAAATTTGGTGGATCAACAACCATCACTTTCATTAAATTATTTTTTAAATTTTTGGTCTTTGCCTTTTAAGGGTCTCCTTGCTCTGGGTCAAAGGACCTTAAATGTTTTCATTGATGGCCAGTTTTTAATCTTGTTTTTCAGTGTGAACAGTGTAGCACTAGATTTAAATTCCAACTCATGGGGTGTGAGACTTCTAAATTTAATGTCTTAATCTCTGCAGGGAAAGGCTTCACTCACTAGCTGTCCCATGTCGACTTATGTGGAATCATTCTGAGATCCTTGTGGAAAATTAGATGATATTTTGGATGGTGTAAGGTCCATTGACATCCAAACTTTAAAAAAAAAATTATTTTTTCAGGTAGACTACACAGAGTAGCTATAAACTTTAAAAAAAAATTATCTCACCAAGATAACAACGTACAGAATTTATTGGTCCATATCAACACATTCCAGGGCAGAGCAGGTTTACGGCCACAGTAATTTGCAAACGATGATAACTGTTTATTTTGTGAATTTGCACATATTATGATACCATCAGCTCTCGGGCTTTCTTTTTTTTTTTTTTTTCCCCGCCTTCCCTTTCCCATGTTTTAAGCATCTGCCCTCCATCTCCCAAATCTGGATTCGGGCTGCAGTTCCTCACCCGGAGACCGCGTCCTGCGTTGGCGTCTGGGTGGGGGCGGCGCGGGGGCGGCGTGGGGCGCGTTCCGGCAGGTCCCGCGCGCTCAGCCCGCATCCAGCTGCCAGCGCAAGCCCTTGGCTGTTGTTTGTTTGAAGGGCAGTACCTGCTGCTGCAAATGTTAGTGCAGAATAGCAGCGGGGAAAAGTGGGTGAAATTTGCCAGAGCCGTGTTTCCTAGCCACTCTGCTGTCTGGTGTTTTTGTTTTGTTTTGTTTTAACTTTATTGTTCTTTATTTTTCATGTTTTCGTTGTTTTGAGAAAGGGTCTCACTACATCGCCCAGGCTGGCCTCAAACTCCCAGCAATCCTCCTGCCTCAGCCTCCTGAGTTCTGGGATTAGAAGGATGGATGTGTCACTGGTGTTTTTAACCACTATATCCTTTCCAGCTGGCCTATAGTCTGTCACCTGCTATCTTAGAGTTTGAGGTGGAAGCCACTGGCTCAGGTGCTCTAAAGGTGTGCAGAATGAGATGGCCCTGATTCCCCAGGTGAACATGCTGGTGGTGATGGTGGGAATGGAGCTTCCACCTTCTCCCTTGGGGCCACCGTGTGGCAGGACGCCCTTCATGTTTGGAAGAGCATGTGCTCTGGAACTCAGAGCCAAGGCCTGGGTTCAGGGTGAACCTTGTACCTCTCAGAGCCTCAGTTTTCCTGTCTATAAAATGGGCATAGTGGGTATAACTGGCCAGAATGTCCGAGAGCTTGTCTTTGAGAGCACCCTCCACTGCTGATGGTTGCTCAAGTCTCAGAAAGTGTCCACAGGGGTTGGAGATTTAGCTCAAGTGGTAGAGCGCTTGCCTAACATCACTGGGCCCTGAATTCTATCCCCAGCACCCCTGCAAAAGAAAGTGTCTGCAAGGGCAGGTCCTTCTCCCTGCCACGTGGCAGGTAGTGACCCCCGAGGTGCTGCATGGCTTCCCAGAGGTTCAGCCAGCAGATGGGGCTGAGGTGGGATCTGGGCCCGCCGTGCCCACCCCCGAGGCCCCCGCGTGTCCTGCTGTGGCATACACCAGTGTCACCCACCCTGTGCAGGTGTTGCGCGTGCAGAGTTGTGTGTGTGTGCCGTGCACGCGTGCACGCCGAGTGCTCGCCATCGTGGTCCCGGCAGCCTGGCTGGAGGCAGCTGCCACAGAAGCAGACGGGTCCCTCCCGAGTGAGCTCGAGGCGGCCGGCCTGTCCCAGGGGCCCGCGACGGGCTGCCCTCCCCAGCCCCGGACGGGCCGCTCAGGTGCCGAGCTCCTCGGAGCTGCTCCATGTGTCCTCAGAAGGCCCTGGGCCAGCCTCTGCTGTCGCCTCCTGCCGCCATTTGCACGCCAGGATGGCGGCAATGAGCCTCCCGGCCGGCCACACAGGAAATGGCGGCGGCTTGACCCAGGGCAGGATCTCGGAAGGCAGACTGAGGGAGGGGACCGACCAGCAGCGCCGTGTCGCCTGAGGACCTGTGCGTGTCTGGGGGACGTGGAGGGCCAGGGTCTGGGGTGCCCGTGGTGTACACAGAGCACCCCTATACCTGCGCTCCCACCACAAGGCCTCCGAGCCCTAGCATCGCAGGGAGTCTTGGCGCTGGCCAGAAAAGTTACCACTCAGACTGTGCTTTGGGGGTCCCAGGAGGGAGAAGTGCTCCCCAAGAGCTGCCTGCCGGTCCTGCCTGAATGTCCCCAGCTGTGGTTCCCAGCGTGATGGTTTCACCCTGTGTCTGGCCACATGCGGGGGTGGCACCAGGACGGGCAGCAGTTATCCGTGGTGCTGCGTCCTGTGACTCTCAGGCCTCCAGGAGGCGCAGCAGGGCGGGGTGCCCTGGAGGCAACCGGCCCCGCCAGCTTGCGCAGGAACCTCTGGCCCAGTTTCCTGGGTGCTGGGCCCGGCCCAGGATTCCTGGGGTGGGTGTGCCCAACTTCCGGCCCAGCGTGGGTGGAGGGATCTTGGGATCCCTGTTCCCATCCAGCCGGGGCTCCCGGGCACTCAGCCGTGCTTGTCTGGGGGGATGAGGGGTCCACGAGGGCCCCACCACACGATCGCGGCATGGGCACGTGTGACCTCGGGTAGACACGGTGCCCGGTCTTTACAGCCACAGGGGAGGCCCCAGCAGCGCAGAGCCAGTGCCCTGTCCAACACGGAAGTAAGTCACCTGGGGAGGGCGGCCACGTGCGTCTCAGACCTCTGTCCTGGGACCCCCTGAGACAGAGTCATGCTCAAGTGACCTCTGTGCCACCTGGCTGAGGGACCAGCCTGCAGGTAGACACTCCAGGGACACTCTGGTGGCCATGCAGGCCACCACAGCCTCAGCCAGGCGCCGTGGCGGGACAGGACAGCTGCTGTGGTCAGTCTCCAGCTGCCAGGGCAGGGCTGAGCCCTGCTGGCAGGCCCGGGGGACGTTAGGTGGTAGAAATCCCCTACTTGGCCCACCAGCTTGGCTGGGAGGGGAGAGCCAGGGCCATGTGGCTCTCCTGAGGAGCAGCAGTGTGGGTCGGATGTCACCAAGAGGGCTCAGCTCCTTGGGATGGGCAGGGGCAGGTTTGCTAAGTACCTACTAGTAGAAAAACGTTTACCAAGCCTGTGTTGATCCACGCTTTGACCTCAGCCCTCAGGAGGCTGAGGCAGGAGGGTTGTTGTCTGTGCTGTGCCCATACTGGTGTTAGGATATGGGATAAACAATTCAAAACTGGTCCAGTCCAGCAGGGGCAGATGTTGAGTTTCCTACACAAGATAACTGTAGTTATGAGGGCCGAGGGACTGTCGCAGTGTCACACAGCAAAGGGGTAATGGCCTGTACCTTAACCCAGATCTTCTCCACCTGGGAGCCTGTTTATCTTCAGCCTCTCTCAGATGCCGACCTTGGCGAGCTCTTTCGGGACCCCCAGCATGAGAAAGGACTTGTCCCAGGGCCTGTTACCTCATGCTGGCTCTGGGGGCTCTGGGGACACCCCCCCCCCGGCTGGCTGCTGTCACCCAGCCTCTGGAGCCCACTGGTTTGGGCTGTCTGGTGCCCCAGACACCCTGCTGTTTGTGGACTGCCTGCCTTCATGCCCAGAGTGTTGGGCATGCCATGGGGTCACCCTTGTCCTCTGCAGTCCTGTGGCCTGAGTGAGAAGCCAGGTGTGACCGTCTGCCCAGATGCCGGGGCTGGGCCAGGACAGGGCCCGGGGGACGGGTTCTTTGTGGGTAAACGGGACTGAGTCAGGACATCAGCAAGGGAGTCTTCAGGGGGAGCCCAGCCCTGTCCTTGCAGCTCACACCGGGTGCCGGTGCCCAAGCCCAGGGACCTTGTGGATCAGGGCGGCGCACAGCACTTTGCATCCTTTGGGGCCCTGATTTTGGGGGTGACCAGGCCTGGCGCAGCTGCGAGAAGAGACCCAGCTCTGCTGTTCAGGGCCCTGATGGAGCAAACTGTGTGGAGGAACCAGCCGGTACCCCAGGTCCATCCTGTGCTGTGGCCCTACACACACGGCCACGGTGTTCCCGGTGCTCTGTGCGTGGCAGCCTCCGTGAGGCTGGGTCCTGTCACCAGCAATCCTGGCCCTCAGAAGGGCCTGGAGGAGGGGCAAGGTGACACCTGTGGGGCCCAGGCCCAGTGGGGTGAGGCTCAGGTCCCACAGCCCCCGGCTCATGCACACATCAGACCCAGGCCTGCCATGTCCCAGGCCCGCCACGTCCCAGGCCCCCACCAGGCCACCCTGAACAGGCCACATCTGCCGCGGCAGCCACGCCAGAGCTCCGTCTCCTGCCTGTCCCCATGGAAACGGGGGGGGCCGGTGCTGGCCCGCTGACTGGTTTCCATTAGAGCGGCCTGCTTTCCTGGAGCCCTGCCCCTGCAGCCCGGGGCATCCCTAGGGGCTCTGCCTGCCCCGTGCCAGGGAACCCGGGGGTCCAGCCCTGGCCACCCCCATCCTGGTGCCCAGGACCCTGTGCGGCCTGGGGCTGCTCTGACTTGGGAGGCTCTGACCAGCAGCTCCTGGGGTCCCAGGTCCTGGACTGAGCCCTGGTCCCAAGTTAGGGCCCCAGCTACCGATCTAGCACCCCTTCCTCTCTCTGGGCCTCAGTTTACCCATCTGTAAAGTGAGAAGGGTCAGATGGTTGTTTGAGTTCCTTGCATTGCCAGAACAGGAAGCAAGAGTGGAGCACAGAGCGCCCCACTGCCACCCCTCTGGCCCTGGGGCCTGGGGGTTTGTTTGTTGGACTTCAGGGGGGGTTTCTTTAAGGGCAAGACTCTCGGAACTTGACCAGAGGTGGGACAGCCGAGTGCCAGCGGGGTCCAGGGACACTCGGCAAGGAAGGCCTGGCCCGCCACACCCTTGGCAACCGGTGACCCGGCCATGATTGTGGTAAGCGAGGTCAGGAACAAGGGCAGAGCGAGGGCTCCAGCTCCTGAAAACCGCAGCTGCTCGTCCCAGGGGAAAGTAACGCCCGCCGGAGGGTCGGCCTGGAAAAGCTGCCTGGGGCCACGCCGGTGTCCAGTGCGTGTCCTCCGCCTCTCCCAGCTCTGCGGGAGAGAGGGGCCTGAGCACCGGCCCGACGGCTGCCCCAGTCCTCCCACGGCCCTCTTGGCCCCGTCTAGAGAGCGGTCCTGGGTTCTGGTCTCTGCTGGGGCCCACGGCCCTGAGCTGGGGACGCTTCGCAGCTTGTGCACAAGGAGCAGAGTCCGTGTCCATAAGACAGGCACGGTGGCCCTGCCATCTGGGGCCAGCGGGAGAACTGCATGAGAAGAAGAGAGGGGCAAGGCCCGTGGGCTCCAGGCACACTGTCACTGCACCCCAAAAGGTGGCATTTCCAGTTCCCTACTCCAGGGGTGAAACTTGGGTTGGGCTGGTCACACCTGGTAGTCACCACTCTGCCTGCACACGCACATGCACACCCACACTCACACTCACACTCGCCGGGCAAAAGTAGGCCAAGGGAGTTAGCACAAGCGGCAGGCTGCAGCAGGGCCCGGGCTTGATTTAGACATCCGGGTGGCTGGGATAATGTAGGAAATGAAGGAAATTTCCCCAGGGAAAGGGGGAAGGCAAGATAGAGGAGCTTAAGTGCCCAGATAATTAGGAAGCTGGCGTGGTGATTTATGGTGAGGTGGCCTAGCTCCTCACCGTCTCTGCCGCTCCCTCAATCCCGGCCCCTGTGCCCCAGGGACCCTTGGGGTGGGTGCGGCCGGCACCCAAGCTCTGCTTTGTCTCCCAGGGCCGAGCCACGAGCGGGCATTGGGCAGGAGGCATGGCGGAAGGACAAAGCCGCTCTGTGTGCCAGGCCGTGACATCTGCTATCTGGGTGACCTCACAGAACCCCGGCCTGCCGCCAGCCCGGTCCTGCAGGGGAGGAAGCCGAGGGCCGGACGCCTGGCCTCTCACAGGGCCTGTGCCAGACCTGCCACCGTCCTGTGCCTGGGGCCTCTGCCGCTGCCCGCTGGGCCTGGGGCCTTGGGTGGGCAGGCCCAGGAGGCGGCACCTTAGACTGAGTCATCTTGGTGACCACTGTCACAGAGCAGGCTCTGCCCGGCTCCAGGCCAGGACTCTGAGGCGCCAGCAGCTATCCCTGTGCCCCTTGATGCCACTGCCCCTCTTCTGACTGTGGCCAGCGCCACCTGGAAGCCTCCCTGGCTTGCTACCCATCTGCTGCCCTACACAGGTGTAGCCCAGGCTAGGACGGTCAGTTGGTGCATTAGTCTGCCCTCAGAGCACCTTGGGCCCTGGGTCTGGCACTGGCCTGTCTTGGGGAGTTTGCTTCTCCAGCTCCATCAGATTGAGTCCCTTTCAGGGCTGATCTGGTGCTCGTGAAACCACCACTCACGGTGGATGAGGGACCAGCCCGTTGGCTGCAGGGAAACTGAGGCAGCTTCCCTAGGGAGTGCCCGTGTGCCCCACTGGTGTAACAGCATGACCTGTGTGACAGGCTGTGAGCCGTTGGAGGGGACCAAGGAGGCCACGTGGCCTTCTTCTCACGGCGCTGGAGGGCACCCGTTCCAGCCCACAGACCCCCGCGCAGTCCTGTCGCAGCTCATTAGGGTCCTCTTCCTCCAGGAAACCCCTCAAGCTGTCAGCCCTCTTGCCTGCTCTGAGCCTCGGTTTCCCTCCCCACCTCTGTCACAGCTGGATCCCTGGAAGAGTCTAGGACCTGACAGGGTCCCTGGGCCGTGACCGGGGTCCCCGGGGATGGTGTGGAGACAGAGGTGTCCACATGGTGCCACTTGCAGACAAAACGCGGGACAGCCCCACTTTGCTGGGGCACGGATGTTTGCGATAAGGTGACCCAGTGGGCACCCGAGTATCCCTTCCACGGGACACCCATGGGGTCCTGATGTGTGGAACCCACTTGGAGGGCGGTGGGTGTGGCACATGGCCCACACATCCACGAGCCCCAACTGGAGAGACCCGTGTCGTGTGCAGGGCTGGGCGGACGATCGGGTTGCTTCTGTATTCTCTCCTTCTCAGTCCTAGAACTTTGCTTAAATAGAGCCAGGTATGATGGCTCATGCGTGTGAATCCAGCACTCAGGGAGGCTGAGGCAGGAGAATCTCAAGTTTGAGTCCAGCCGGTACAACCTAGTGAGACCCGTTTCCAAAATAAAAAATGGGCTGGGGATGTAGCTCAGTGGGAAAACCCTGAGTTCAGTTTCCAGTATCAGGAAAACAAAACAAAACAAAAGCCCAGTCAGTGTCTCCAAAATCCAGAGTCTTGCTTAAAAAGTACTTACTCCTTTTGCAGCAGAGGGGCGATGCTCATACAGAACTAAGCACCTGGCCAGCTGATGCCGCCCCAAGGCCTGGGGCCATTCGAGTGGAGCAGGCTGACAGGGAGCTCCCGTGTCTGGCGTGGCTGATGGCCACCACGGTGACGCTACCTTGGGGAGAATCCAGCCCGCTGCCTCTTCCCGGCACGGCCAGAGCACCCTGGCCTGGAGTCTGAGACCACACCCGTGAGGGAAACAGGAGCCGGACTCGGTTTCCCCTTGCGTTACAACCCCGCACCCCTACCACCGCACCAGGGCTTGAACTCGGGGCCTTCATGCTGAGCTACATCCCCAGTCCTTTTTTATTTTATATTTTTAGACTGGGTCTAAGTCACTGAGTTGCCCAGGTTGGGCTTGAACTTGCCGTCCTCCTGCCTCAGCCTCCCAGAGTGCTGGGATGACAGGGGTGCATGCCCAGCTTGGGGGGCCCATTATTTTGCTGTTACAGACACAGACATCATTGTGACAAACAGCAGAGCCTTCCGGGGTTGGCAGTGGCTGTGTGTCTGCCTGTGGCTTGGACTTGGTGGGATGTTGGTGCCTTCCTACTGTGCATACCAGGACACTGCTGGGGACAGCAGAGTGGGTCATTTTCAGTGTCCAGCGGGGATAAACAGCTCCTTCACAGACACCAGTGGACTCCCCAGGGTGGAAATTCTATGTTCTCGTGTGTCCAGAGTGTGCTTGGGGTGACCTGGTTCCTCTGCACACCCTGCCCTGTCCCCCGGCTTCTCCAGCATCCTTGCTGGCCTCTGGGAGCAGAGTTGTGGCCTGAGAACCAGCCAGCTGCATCGGCCTTCACTTATCGGGGGTCTGTTTGGGGTTGAGAGGAGGGTTGGGTGGGTTCGTCACCCAGCAGGTCCTGCGGGAGCCTGCGGTGGGTCCCTCTCGCCTCTGGAGCCTCAAGGAGCCCCACAAAACCAAGCCACGGAGGCCGGGGACATTGGTTGAGGAGGGGAACTTAAGCTATTGTCCACAGGAAGTGGCCCCAGTCCACGGTGGCAGGGTCTGGGGTGGCCATGCTCAGAGGACTGGGCCACCCGGCCGGTTGGGCCTTGCTGTAACCAGGTCGGTAGGGGCCGAGATGCCTGGGCCTGCGGGGGAGACACTGCAGGTCCTGTCCAGAGGGCGGGGCAGCCCTGGCGAGGGCCGCTTTTTGGGTCTCAGTGTCCCCTCATGGGCACAGTGACCACACCACTCACCGCTTGGGAAGGACCCCAAAGACCTGGTCGCCTGCTGAACCTGCTTATCAGGTGTCATCTGAGAGTGAGGCGGGTGGGGGCCCTTCCTGTCTGCGGGGCCAGGCACCGAGCCAAGTCCAGGAACAAACGGCCATGTCGGGGTGGACCTTACATGGCATTCCCGGGCCTGGGGACACAAGTAGTACAGTCAGTAGTGAGCTGACCCGTGGGGACCCGGGAGGCCTTCCTGTGGGAGGCGACTTACAGGATGGGAAGGGGGGTGTCCCTACCCAAGGAGGAGTGGGTGTTGGGGGATTGGAGTGCGGGGAGAGGCATCCCCAGCCCCGTCACCTCCATCTGCTGCAGGTGCAGGAGGACAAGCTGGTGTGGCCTGCAGGTTAGGCCGGGCCTGGCCGTGGCTGTCACCGCCACCCACGCCGCCCTCTGCCCCCTGGGGAGGTCAGGTCCTCCATGCCTTGCGGCTGGGCCCCTGTGGTGGGCGTGTGGATAGCTGAGAGGCAGAGGGGAGAAGCGCCAACCCCTTCTGTCCCCTCTGGGGTCCTGAGCCACCTACTGCACTGAGGTCTGGGTCTCCTTGTGTCCCACAGAGTTGGCTGTCGCAGAGTGGAGCACATGGCAGGTGCTTGGACCCTGCGCTCAGGCAGGGCCAGGCGGGAGAGCTCATCCGGGTGCCAGGTATCTTGGGGTCACGGGCTGGCAGAGAAGGGCCACATAGCAGGTCTTTTAGGGGGTCAGGTACCAGCCTGACTTTAGCCCCACCACGCTGCTTGGAGTCCCTGAGGGGCTCAGCCTGCACCCGCAGGGCTGCATGTGGCACAAGGGCTGTGACCCTGGGGACATGGCCAGCCCACCCTGTACTAGCTGCCCAACCAGACAGGCTTTGATGGTGTCCGAGCCTCAGTTTACCTGTTCATAAAATGAGCAGGAGTTTTGGGAGTGTACAGTGAGCCCCAGAGTGCTTGTGGCCTCACAGAAAGCCGGACGGTCTTCCCCTGCAGTAGGCATCTGCAGGACAGCAGGCCACCCTGATGTGTACCCCCTACTTTTCCCTGCTGCCCTCCGTTAGCTGACCGTGGCAGAGATGGAGCCCCTGTGCCGGGCAGTGCAGGTGGCCTCTGTCCATGGAGCCTAGAGGGTCTCAGTGCCCAGAGCTCAGGCCTGCTGTGGCCATGTGGCTTCCACTCAGTGTCACGGTCCGGGTGGGGGCAACCCAGCTGATGAGGATACGGGAAGGGGCTAGGTCGGGAGAGGTGACATCTCCAAGGCCGCGGGGCCGAGCAACCCCAACTCCTCAGACATAGGCTCTGGTTCCCGAGGACACATGAGGACAGCCACACCACAGGGGGACTGAGCCATGGTGTCCGGTCCAGCCCCCAGAGCTCCCTGCCCCACCTTCATTGCTGTGGTCCTGGGTGGATCTGACTCCAGACCTGTGTGGAGATGAAGCCTGGTCATACCCGCCACAGACAGAGCACAGACCACCCAGAATGATTAAAGATAAGCAAAGGGAACCTGAAGGTGGGCCTAGAAGCATGCTGCATAGAAGCCTCCCCATGGGGGAGACCTGTAAACTCAGCTCTGCGCTCCCTGACTGCCAAGGCAAAAAGGGAAAACCTTCTCTTGCACGAGTAAGTGACACTTGGGGAAAACTGACACCAGCAGTGACAAGGAAAGAAAACGAACCCCTGCTGAGTGCCAGCGATCCCTGACCTGCCCGCCCCCAGCCAGGGAAGACAGCAGGGAGAGGGGGCTCCACACACCTTCAACGCCCCGACCCTAAACGCCGGCATGGAGGGGCAGCGAGTCCCCCGGGCCACACCAGGCCGGGCCTCCGGGGTCTCCGGGCTGGGAGGGGCACGCACACCCCGGGCTGCACCCAGACCTGACCCGCGCCCCTCTCTCTCCAGGCCTCGCCTGCTTCCGGCCACTTCTCCAGGGACACCTGCAGCCCCAGGACCACGCCCCAGGTCAGTACAGCATTCAGGGTGTGGCCAGAAATTGGGGCTGCCACCCGCTCCCGGCCACCACCCTCGGCCAGTCACCAGACCCGGATGCGCCCCCGCGGGCCGGTCCGAGTCCCGACCTCCGCCCTCGCTGCCCCCAGCTGCTCCGCAGCGGACATCAGGCTCCCTGGAAGTCAGGGCCACTGGGGCTCTGCCAGGGGAGCGGCCTGGGACCCTCTTTCCAGCCCCAGCCGTCCCGAGGTTTGCAAGAGCGGCCCGGTCAGTCCACCTTCTCTGCGGGGCCACCGAGGACTCGGTGGAGCAGTCAGCCTGGTGGCCAGAGGGACTCGGTGGCCTGGCCATCCGGTCCTCCTTCCTGGCGGGGCCTGCCGTAGCCCCCTTGGCCACACAAGAACACCAGCACGCTGTCCCTCACCATGTCCTGTGGGCACAGTGGCAGGCGAAACCGTGCGTCTCTGCGCCTGTGACCCCCCAAGTCCTGCCGTGCAGAGTGACACGAGGACACGGTTCCCGGAGCAGGGCAGGATCCCAGAGGAATGGCGACCTGCATCGCAGGGGCTGGTGTAGTTGTCTTCTGCAGTACTGAGGATCGAACCCCAGGGGTTCACGCCTGCTAGGCAAGCGCTCTACCACTGAGCTGTGTCCCCAGCCCTTTTCTTAAATTGTATTTTAGACAGGGTCTGGCTGAGTGGCCCAGGATGGCCTTGAATTTTCCTGCCTCAGCTTCCCAGGGAGCTGGGATCACAGGGTGTGGTTTTTAATTGACTTGAACTTGCTGTCCTTGAAGTTAGGGTTAGAGTTACCTGCCCTCAGTGCCACTCGTGTTGCCATGGCAACCCCCACTGTACAGAGAAGGTGGACTTCCTCCCAATTCCAGCGTCTTGTTTTCCAATACAGGCCCTGTCCCTCCAGGGATCCACTGGTCCCTGTCCAAGGCCTGAGTCCCTGGGTCTGCCCCGCAGGGCCCCACGGCTGGCTACAGCACCATCCTACCAGGCCTCAGTTTACCTGTCTGCAGAATGGGATTGCCGACCACCATAGAGGCCAGGAGGGATGCCAAGGCTGGTTGCACAGCCCTTAGAGCTGTCCTGTTTGTCTCTGCTACATCTGGGGCAGAGCAGGGGCAGGAAGACATCCCTGCAGCCACCTGGGGTCATCCTCCATGGGGTCTGTAGGCTGGTGCCTGCTCTCTCTCTGCCCTGGAGAAGTGTGAAAGCAGCAGTGTTTGTTGGGATCTGTAGCCTCATGACCAGGGGTCAGGAAGGGAACGTGAGTCTTTGGTGCATCACATATTTGGGCGGTGGCTGGGACAGAGCAGGCCGGCATACTGGGCAGGCTCTCTGTGCCACCCCAGGGCTGGAGCTAGAAGGTGAGAGGGGTCTTCCCAGCATCCTCTTGATGGCCGGCTGGCAGTCGCACCAGTCTCTAGTATGACTTTCCTGCTGGCTGTCCCTGGGCCTGTGGGCAACATCAGTCCCTGGAGTACAGGCCCATGGGCTGCCAGGCTGAAGGCAATCTAGGGAAAGAGGGTCCAGCCTCCCAGGGGCCAAGGTGAAGGACTTTTAATCCAGGCTGGGCACCCCCACTGTGGAGCTCTTGGGCAGAGGAAGGTTCTAGAAGGCCCTCCTGCCCCACTCCCTGACCAGGCCATCCCAGGCCTCAGCGCAGGGCAGCGCCCTGTTTCCGGAGCGGATGTCCCTCCTCCTCCTCCTCCTCCTTCTCTTCCCTGCCCGCTGTTCCCCGCCCTCTGGCTTTGGCCGCCTTTGTCTTCCCATGCTCCACAAAATGGCCGCCTCAGCCCTCCGCCATTTTGTAACTGAGGCGGGCAGCAGCCTTAGAAGAAGGAGGAGGGAGACCCCTGCCCACTGCCTGCCCTGGGCGGCCTGGACAGAGCCCAGCACCATCCCCCACCCTGCCTAGTCTTGGCCATGGCCGTCCCGGGCTTGGCATAGCTAGCCGCTTGGCAAGGCAGCCCGAGAGACCTGGCCTCTCACCCAGCTTCACCCGGCCCCTCACCACCCCTGAGGCTTCCCTGCTGAGCAGACACTAGAGCTATGCTAGTGGGGGAAGCCTCAGCCGTTGAGAGGGTAGTGTGGATGGTTCTAGAAAAGACCTGTGCCCATGGGGAGTGGACTCCCCAGACACTGCCCATGGGAAGGGAGGCAGCACCCTGTGGCTCCTGCTGGCCCCTCATCCTTTGGCCCCTGAGGACCTCGGTGTCCTGGTCTGGCAGTGCTGCGGTCTCTAGGTGGTCAGTCAGGCCTCTAGAGGTTCCACCCATCCCTAGGAAGCAGGCCAGGGTGCTTCCCGGAGGAGGCCTCTCTGCCCCAACCCAGGCTGCCCAGGGTCTGCTGTGCACAAATTGGGACAGTTTTTTCCCTTGCAGCCCTTGCTGTCCCTGCAAAGCCCTGTGGCCAGCAGCTGCTCATGGAGAGCCCCCCAGGCCTCTTGAGAATCCTTCCCTATTTCTGTCTGGTGTCCGCAGCCCATGCTGGAGTGGATGCAGGACACTGGCCAGCCTAGGCCTCCGCCGAAGGGACAGGGCACTCCCGGGCCTCTGGGCAGCCTCCCAGAAGTTGGAGACAGTATCCATGTGGAGAACAGTGTGGGTGCGTCTGGTGAAAGTGGGTCTCAGAGGCACTAGCTCCATCTCTCCCGGTGGCATGAGGCATGACTGGTGGCTCTGCTGTGGGTCAGGTCCTCATGACAGAGGAGGCCACTCATAGATAGCAGGGCCCTGCCCCCGCCCCTGAGCAGCCCGGGCCCTTCCCAGATGCTCTGCTGTGGTTCCCAGACAGTGCATTCTGCCACCTGGAAGTGATGTTAGCAGGGCCCTGCCCTCCCTCCTGAAGACCCCACTGAGGGTGGGACGGTGGGATGCCACCAGGCCAGTACTGTCCCACATGTCACACTAGGCCCAGAGCTTCCTGGGAACACAGGAGCCATGGCTTCCCCAGGCAGGAAAAGTCCCCAGAGAAGGACCAGGCCCCAGCTGTGAAAGGGGGCGATGGGAATAAGAACCATTGCAGATAAGTCCAGCCGTGGAAGCTGCCGCGATGGCCTGATGGTTAAGAGAGTTGGGGACGGAGGGGCTCTGTGCTTCCGCCTTCTCCCTGGGAACCGAATGAATCCTTGGACTTGACCCCAGGGTGTGACTCCTGGTTTCTGCACAGCCACCTACAGTCCCTGGAGCTGGCATCCTCACCCACTTTATGGAGGACACCACCGAGGTCCAGGGAGCCACCAGCCTGCCAGCACCCAGTTGCTGTGTGGAGACAGCAAGCCCTGGAATTGTGCCCCAAAACCCACCACCTAGACGTGGGCCTGCTCCCCACCCTGCAGGGTGGACACTGCCCAGTCCAGCCTCCCCACACCTGGGACCCCTGGGGACAGGAAAGCAGAGACCCCATCAGGGACGGACTCGAAGGTGACCGGTACCTGGGTCCCAGCTGCCCTGGAAGGCAGGCCGGCCGCAGGTCCCGTCCAGGGACCACGACAACAGATTCCAGCTCTCATTTGCCACTGCATCCCGAGGATGCGCTTCTGGGACCCTCAAGCCATCTGGGTGCCTGCTCATGACCCCGCCAGGGCTACCCACCCCCACCCCAGCCTGGGCCTGGAAAGGTCAGTGAGCCTGAGTCGTCTCTGTAAGTTTATTATTTTTGTGGGATGGACCTTTTTGCTCTGGGTGTTATTTTTCTTAATCTTATGTGAAGACATTGTAGTTTGGGGGCCCCTTAAAATGCCATGACCCGGGATGGCCCCATAGGTGCGGGCAACTTTGGGGCGCCCCAGCCGGCCCGGTCCAAGCCCCGGCCTGCCCCGAGCACACGTCTCGTTAACTTTATGGGCCTCGCAGGGAGCCCCGGATGCCAGCCCTCCTGTCCTTCCCAGACGCCATTGTTGGCACGGCTTGCTGAGCAGAAACACTGGCCGCTTTATGGGAGAAACCTAAGCGGGCGGGCAGGGGGCTGGGGGGGTCTGGATCCTGTGGCCCCGAGCCAAGCCCGAGGTGACTTCAGGGTGACACCGTCTGTCTGCCTCGCTCGCTCCAGACATCTGCCCAGCCCTGAAAGGGCCACCTGCCCGCCGAGGCCTCTGCGCACCTGTCCCGGCCGGCCCGCTCCTCCCCCGCCCGCCTGCCCGGCACCCTGCCCGCAGGCGGACACCGCAGGCTCGGGCAGGGCCCGGGAGGTGGCAGATGGCAAGGCGTCTGCCGACTGCTCACTCCCTGGCGGCTCTGCTCAGGGCGCCCCGTGCACAGCGCTGCCCACCCCCGCTGCCCGGCGCTGCCCAGGGCCCTGCCCTGCCGTTCCTGGAGAGTGGCTGTCTCTGCGGCGTCCCCAGGCGCAGCCTGCAGTCATGTCGTGGCCTGGGCCTCAGAACATGGGGTGCTGGCTCATCTCAGTCCCCATCTCAGATCTGAAATTGAGGCCCCGGTTCAAAAACAGCCATCGCCACTCCCCAAAAGTGTTCACTGTGTAAAGAGCTGTCTGGATCCCTCATGGGGTCTCTGGCTGGGGAGACAGGCGTGGGGACCACCCTGGGACTGCAGGATTAGGGCCTGGCCACCGGAGCGGCGCGCAGGGGCCTTGGTGTGAGGGGATCATCCAGGCAGCCTGTCCCTGGCACCACCGTGCTGCGGCGGGTGGGCTGGGCCTGGAGCCCCGGGTCAGAGCGGGGCCCAAGGGGCTTGGGACCTCATGGAAAGAGCAGGACAGTGGGCTGGCAGCTGCTGGCAGGGGGACAGGCCACTCCAAGGCTGAGGTGGGGAGGGCCGGGCGGGCAGCCGAGAAGGGCAGGAGGCCTGCCCGGGGTCCTCGGCCGGCGCTCCAGGCTGGCAGGACTGGTGGAAGGAGTGGGGTGCACAGGGCAGTGTCAGCTGTGATGGATGGCCCATCCTGTGTCCTTGCCAGACCCCTGGCAGCCTGATGGGCTGGTCCCATCCATGCTGCCGGCAGGGTCCCTGAGACTCCGAGGGTCCCTGAGAGGTCCAGCATCCCTGGCATGGTCTGTCGGCCGGCTGCGGTGTGCCTCTGCCCCAGGCCTCTGGCCCCTGGGGTACCCCAGGTCCCGGGGGTGGCTTCTTCTCATCCCTGTTCTCTCTGAATGCGTCGACTTCTTCCAGGGTGCAGGAGGGCGGCACAGGTCCATCCCTCCCTCCCTCCTCTGTAGGAGTGTCCAGGCCGCCCACACAGGACCTTCCAGGACAAGGCTGGGGCTTGGTCTTCTCCAGTCCAGCACTGTCCAGCACAGAGGCTCCCAGCCTAGGCTCCCACATGTGAGTGCCACCCCGCCAGGCCTAGGCTGGGCAGCAGTGTCTGCAGGGCATGGCCCAGGGAGGTGCCACAGGGCACGTCCACATCTCTTTGGAGGCTGACGCTTGTTGCTTTTGTTTCTAAAAACCCAGCAGGTCGGGAAGATGTGCAGCAGCCATCCTGTGGTGAGCCGCCCACCTGCCTGCCCGCCGGCCTTCTCTGGACAGTAGGGAGCTGTGGGAGACCTCACAGGGGGCCGTGCTCAAAGCCACACCCCAGCCTGTCCCACAGGCTGGCCCAGCCGCAGCCCTCAGGGGACGGGGCCCTGGAGCAGCCTTTCTCTCTGCCCCTCTGCCTCTCAGCCTTCCCGTGCTGCCTGCTGAGGACCCACTCGAGATGCCACCCAGGTGAGTCTGGCCTGTGAGAGAAGAAAACCCACATGTGGGACACAGAGTCATGTCCGCTTCTCCCAGCCTGGGCTGGGGCCCTGCATGGTCAGTGCTGTGGGCTGGGCTGGGCTGGGTGGGCCGGGTGGGTCCAGCTCTGGGTGTCAGCAGACCCTTGCTGTGGGTGAGGAGACCGCAGCTCACCAAGGTGGGAGATGTGGGTGCCCAGAGCCCCCAGCAGGTGCCACGCTTAGCTGGCTGGGCGGGCTGGTTCCAATCCCAGCAGTGGGGAGGGACCTGGGTCTAGGTGCCAACCCCCACTGCCTTCCTCAGGGCACCTCCAAGGGCCCCAGCAGGGGCAGACAATGGGGTCATCCTCCTGGGTGACGAGGCTACCGCACCTAGTTGTGACACAGGGTGGCTGGGTAAAGCCAGGATGCCCCATTCATTTCCAACTGATGGAGGCTCGGGACACCCAGCGCCGCTGTCCTCCCAGCCCCCACCCCAGCTTTGCTTGGACAGTCCTCAGGGTCACCTGGTACTGTCTGTTGCCCAAAGATCCGGAGCTGGGGCAGGGACGGGGCCAGAGGCTGCCACGATTTCCTTCTGGGACATCATGGGGCAACGGCATGGGCACCACTGTCACTGGGCAGGGCTTGAATGAGGCAGGTGTGTGGGCAGCGCTGAGTGCGAGCCCTGGTGCCGCCTACTGACAGAGGGACCTGGGAGGGGGCACAGTGCCGGGTCAGTGTGTGTTCGCCCGGCTCTGCAGAGGCCGGGGGCCACTCAGTGACGCCTTCTCCACGCCCCTCTGTCCCAGGCGCCCTGAGTCCTGGTCCCTGCTGGCCTCCAGAGACTGGCATGGGGGGATGGGCCCTGGGCACTGCGTGTCCAGCGGGGTCTACAGTGTCACCTCCCCAGGCAGCCAGGTGCCCTCCAGAAGGAAAAAGCAGATCCCGTGGACTTCCAACCCTGTGACACCAAGAGCCACTTGGGGCTCTCGGCCCCACATCCCACATCTGCCTTGCCTTCCCCTCCACCTGCTCAGAACGCACCCAGCAGCCGCGGAGTCCCTGCCGGCGTGAGACTGACCGCCCTTTGGGGTGAGGTAGTAGGTTGTATAGTTTGGGGCTCCGCCCTGCTGTGGATAACTATACAATCTACTGTCTTTCCTGAAGTGGCCGTGATATCTGCGGTGGACACAGCGCCGGGCCCTGGCTGGGGGCATGTGGGAGACTCGGGGTCCTGGCTGCCAGGCAGTGAGGGGTGCGGCAGGTTTGGAGGGCTCCAAGCTCTGGCCTCGCCCACCCCAGGATCCCCTTCCTGGTGCCTAGCGCCCGCCCAGCCTGCCGCACTCCGGTCAGGGTGACGGTTCTGCCTGGGCGGGGAAGACGGGCCACAGGCCTTTGCCTAGCCCGACACAAGTAGTGCACTGGGGGCACGGCCTGGAGGTGGGTGTGGGCCACTCCCGGGGAGACAGGCCCCCGGGGAGACAGACTTCAAGGCACCTGAGGCCCCTGAGGCCAGCTGTGGGCACAACGTCCCTTCCTGCTGAGGCACCATTGTCATCTCCAGCTCCTGCCCTGCGCCCGCCCGGCCCTGCAGCACCAGTGGCCAAGGCCCGGGTCAGGGAGTGGGGCGCAGGGCAGGCCCTCCTGGCAGCGAGTGGGCCCTGGCGGGGTGAGGTAGTAGGTTGTGTGGTTTCCGGGCAGTGATGTCGCCCCTCGGAAGATAACTATACAACCTACTGCCTTCCCTGACGAGCCCCGTGACATCACCAGGAGGCCACTGCATCAGGCCGTGTGCTGGGACACTGTTCTGCCAAGCGAATGAGAGAATCAGGAGTTGGTCCTGTTAGTTCCAGAGGTCAGGGCCGGGTGAGGGCCACTGAGCCCAGGGCGCATCACTGTCCTGTCCTCCCGAGCCGGGGCGGGCGACAGACAGGCAGGGACCCCTCCCTCCTTCAGTCTGGTCAGTTGGTGGTCATTTCTGTGCCTTCCCCTACCAGGCCTCACTCGGGGCAGTGCCCCCTGCCTCTCTCAAGCGGTCTCTGCCCACACTGCCCCAGCCCCACCCCGTCACCCCAGGGCCACCTCCATCCTGCCCCTGTCCCGGGGAGGGGGCCCCTGGGGAGACTAACCTAGCCCTGTACCTGGTGGCTTCCTGGAGGAGGCGTTACCAGCTGCTGTGTCCCCTCCGACCTCCAGGGTCTCTGGGCTGGTGGGTGTCAGGGTCCCCCAAAGACGGGCACAAGGGCAGGAGGAATCCTCACCCAGCACCGCCTGCGGGTGTTCCAGGGCCTCTGGCCCCAGGCAGGTTCCCCATCTTTCTATGCAGGGCATAGAAGCCCCAATTTAAGAGGGTGGCAATGGGATTTAAAGGATGTCAGGCGCCACCTGCTGCCCAGTCTGGGAAGTGACCTGGCCCAGCCCGGCCCTGGGAGCGGAGGCTGTAGAGCCCCAGGAGCTGCGGCTGGGCGCCCGAGACTGCAGTAGCCATGTGGCCGAGTGTCCTTGAGAACAGCCCTACCCGGGGCAGGAGGAAAGCGGGGTGGAGACCTCTGTGGCCCCTGCATCCAGCACCAGGCACAGGTGCAGTGCACAACTACATCCTGCTCCTCCCTGGGGACCCGCCAAAGATGGGCTCACTTTCGTCCAGGGCAGTGTCCCTGAGGTCCCAGGTCACCTGTGTGACCTTGGCCCCAAGACGAGTGGCCCAGCAGACTCCACCCTTGGAACTGAGCACAGGCCTGCGTGGGGATGGGGACACCAAGGCACGGGGCTGCCATCCAGGACCAGGGCTGGGGCAAGGCCCAGCTAAGGGTCTCAGAGTCACGTGGCAGGGCCTACCTGTCCATCAGCTGGGGACTAGCTGGGGCCCAGGGGACAGTTAGGGACCCCCATGTCATTCCCTTTAACATCCAAAAGAAGCCAGGTGTGGCTCATGCCACCTGAAATCCCAGCATTGGGGAGGCCGAGGCAGGAGGATTGTCATGACTTTGAAGCCAGCTTGGGCTACATAGTGAGTTCAAGGCCAGCCTGGACTACATAGTGAGACTCTGTCTGAAAGAAAGAGCAAAAGAGACAGAAAAAGAATGAAAATAGACTTTTTTGTTTGTTTGTTTTGGTGCTGGGGATCGAACACAGGGCCTTACACTTACTGGGCAAGCACTCTAACCACTGAGCTAAATCCTCAGCACCTGAAAATAGACTTTAAAGGAAAAATGAACATAAAATGGGTAATACATGACGAAAATAGCAAGGCTCTGTTATATGATATATACTGAAAGTATATCGCATTCTATGTGATTTTTGTGGGGGGAG